>VKHL01000090.1:10365-115338 GCA_015146655.1 Ochromonas danica | reverse complement strand
CTCTCTCTCTCTCTCTCTCTCTCTCTCTCTCTCTCTCTCTCTCTCTCTCTCTCTCTCTCTCTCTCTCTCTCTCTGTAAATCGTGAACAACCTAACCCCCTCTTCTGTCTCCTCTTCTGTCTTCCCTTTCCTGAATATTAAATCAAAAAGAAAACCAAAAAAGAAAAACATCCCGACCTTTAAAAAAATTGACACGAAAAGTACAAACAAAATGACCCCTCCAAAGGAAGTTGAAATTGTAAAAACTGGCAAGAACCAAGCTAAGATCAAACTTGGTAAGGATGGAACTCTAGTACCATGGTCCACATTCGTTAATGATAATGGTATACCAAAATCGGACAAGCACTTTATTCTGAACCACATAAGATCCTACTTTGACTTGAAACAAGCATCTATTGGGGACTTCCATAAAAAAGCTGACGAAATTAAGTCACACTTGGACACTAATGCTTCCCTCTACCAAACATTCAAAATTCTCTTGAATTCTGCTAATGGTACTGGTCCGGTAGAATTTGCCATGCCTCCTTCATCTGCTGATCCCCGTTTTCTCTTGAATTCTGCTAATGGTACTGGTCCGGTAGAAGTTGCCATGCCTCCTTCATCTGCTGATCCCCGTTTTCTCTTGAATTCTGCTATGGGTACTGGTCCGGTAGAAGTTGCCATGCCTCCTTCGTTTGTTGCCCCTGTTCTGTCGAATTATGCTATGGGCGTATTTCAGGGAAGTTGTCAGTCCCACCTGTGTGCAATGGGGAATTGCAGCAAGCATGTTTCTAACGGAAGATTATATTGCACAAGGTATCATCATAAACTACAGTTTTTGCATGAAGAGCATCAAAAGTTTCTTGCAAAGAAGGATTATTTTGGGGTCTTCCTAACAAATTGTATTCAGGAAAATTGCTATAAAGGGAAGAATCCACTTCAACCAAGTGCTCAAAACCATATGATTGCTCCTCCTCCCAGTTTTGACAATTTACTTGATTGGTTCAAGTTTATGAGACAATACAAAAATGTCCTTCATGCTACACTTGGTGTTAAGGTTGACGGAACTCCTAACAAGAAGCTTCAAGATCAAAAACTTCGTGCTGAATATTTAGCCGGAATGTTTATTCCTGCTCTTCATAAAGTTGTTCGTCTGATGGACGGATTCGGAGGCTTTACATTGCTATTTATTGAAGCAATTCTTTCGCGTAATGGTGGTGAAAGCATCCTGAAGACTCTTAAGATTGAACTTATTGATTTAGATGAAACAGTAAATTCTTGGCATACTAAAGTATTTCGTTGTTCTTCAATTATTTGCCGCAAGGAAAACATCGTTGACAAGAATTATCCAGTTCCACCTACAACTCTTCTCTATATGAATTTTTGTGGAATTGCTGCATCGTTTGAGCATGTGTGCGAATATCTCAAATCTCATCCCACTGTATGCTTGCTCTCGTTTTCGCTTCAGCGCGCTGCAAAGAGTTTTAGACATGCCCTCATGGGCCATGCGAGGTGGGCTGTTTGGACCATTCGTAAGGTGCAGAGTATTCGTGAAGATTTTATCACCTTCCATGTCATCATGAAGAATAATTATATTTAAATTTCATTTGCAAGTTCTATTAGATTCACAATTGTGAATACAATCTCATCTTTAATGGCCTCTACGTGGCAAGATTGACAAGTAATATCATAATGAAGTCCTTAGAGATATGAAATACCTTCAAAGATATGAAACTAACAATTAAAGAAACAGTATATCAGTATTATAGTTTTATTCACCACCTTGTAAAGAGGTTTTACGGGGGTTTCTTAATTTAAAGAATACTGACTGACTTAAATGTCTTAATTAACACAAATATCAGCTTCCTCCTCTGGATTTGTGTAACTTCAAAACATTTAAACGAAGACAATATATAGATGACTGTACAAATATTGCTTTCAATGTAGAAGCTCCGAGCTGTGGGCTTTCAGTTAAACTCTTTGAGAGATCCAACAACCCACTGCTGCAATATAATGCCTCTCTAGATCTATAGTCCTTCTAGTCTAATCAGTTTCTTTTATTGTTCACTCCTATTGTTATTTTATTCTAACAATCCAACAAGGATTCGAGAGGTAGTTTGATGGAATGATAATTACGAAGGTTTAAATGGATTGAGTTTGAGTTAAAGGTTATGACCATTAGCTATTAAATGAGAACGATGTTTGTGAAGGGGGTGGTATGCCTAGTCTTGATCTGGTCAATAAAGATCCCGAGAGGACAGGAGGAGCAGGAGCTGTGGTAGAAGAAGTTGATGATGCTGGAGGCAAAGTCGTCGAGAAAGAAGATGAAGGTGGTGGATAAGCAGGTGGAGAGGGCAAAGGACTTCTCCCCATTGCAAGTGAAGAAGAGGATGAAAGGGTTGCGGGAGGTCTGCTCAGCAAAGAAGTCGACACACCCAGTTTGACACTGGTGTTAGTCAGAACTGTGGGCGGGATATGGGCCAGTGTAGGTCCTTGCAAGAAGGAAGAAGAGTTGCCAGAACGTGGAAACCTGTTGGGACTTCCGAGGCTTGCTGGTTCATTCCGTTCTTTATCCTCATCTTCATCTTCTTCATCATCGTCTTCTTCGTCGTGACCTTTAGATACTTCATAAGAGTCCTCATCAAAGCTATTGGCACTTATCTCAAGCTTGTTGTCCTCTTCAACTTTCAGCACGTCATCTTCATCGGACTCGGACTCTTCATCTTTCACTGGATCTTTTACCTTTTCCGCGCTTTCCTTCTCCTCATCTTGGTTACTATGTTGATAGTAAGGATGTGATAAGTTAGCTTGATAGTCACGAATAAGTTCATAATCCTCTTCAATGCGGCTGTCTTCATCATCCTCTTCCATACTATTGGCTTTGTTACCATTCGACTCTCCTTGACCATCTTCATGGCTTTCTTCCACAGATAACTCATGCAGATTCTTAAACACTTGATCAAGATGCTGTTGATATGGAGTACCTGGACCAGCTCTAGCAAAAGTTGGAAAAGAAGATGGTACTGGAGGAGCAGCAGGGATACTATTGTAACTAGCAGTCTGTTGGTGATTAACAGCCTCTTGACTTTCCTCAAACGAATCTCCCAGCAAATCGCTGCTTTCATCAAAAGAATTGGGTGATAGTGGTGACTGAATAGCTTTGAGATGAGCGCCACCACCATCATTTCCAGCACTCGTTTTGACAGTTAATGGTGTGCTGGGTGCCTCTTTAGCGCTGCCTTCACGAGAGTCATGTAATGATGGTTGAGAAGATATATTCTCCTTCACTATATCTTGCTGTGTTGCTTTTATGGATGATGGAGTAGCAGAAGAGGTAATCGCAATTTCCTTCGAAATGATAGGACTCTTGGAAGAGAGCACCTTGTTACTGGTGTTGGTTGTATGTATATTACTAGGTTCAGGTGGCAAAGCTGGAAGAATGCCTATGATAAGACGAAGGTTAAATGCTATCATAACGCGAGACTAAAGTCAAACGAGGCAACTCACCTTTGTTGATGGAAGGATTACGACTCTTGCCAACTTGCGGAGAGTCTAAGGCTTTCTTTTTCTCTATAGCAGGACTGGAAGCTTTAACCGGTGTGGTCATAGCCGGTTGCTGAACATGTTGTGATAGTTGCTGTTGTTGACCAAGTTCCACGAGTTCCTCCTATTGCCAAGTACACATGGCGATACATAAAAATCACAAGTTAGCAAAACCTACTACCACACAGCAGGAGAAGTCATTCTCACCTGAAGAAGGTCCACTTGCGATTGAATTGAAGCAGTTGTCTTTTGTATTCTAAATATACACAAACATAACGAATAAGGCCATAAACAACCTGAATTATATAGCATTTCCAACCTTTCAACAACTAAGTTATAATCGTCACACTTAACACAGCAAGCCACCAGGTCATTGCATTGCTTCTTCCACTCATCCAATAGTTGATCTTGAACTTTGCTTTCTAACTTGCTTTCAAATGAAACAGGATCTTGTAGTATGATGTTACTGGTAATCTTGATCGTTATCTGACTGACTTCGCTCTCTAGTTTAGTCAACTGGTTATGGAAATTCTGCAAGTTCGTTGTAAGAACTTGAATGTCAGAAGCAGATGATCCAGTTGATGATGGAGATAGTTGATGATCAGTTAAATACTTGCCAATAATATCCTCGCATTGCTCTGGGAAATGTTTCAATAGTCCTTGTAGTTGAATCTCCAATTGTTCCACTTTACCTGACAGAATCGTATCTGGAATACTCTTATTGTTATTGGAAATAGAGTTATTCATCATTGCATTAGTCTGAGAAGAAGGAGGTAAAGGAGGAACAACAGAAGATTTGGTACTATTTGATGAGGATGACATCTGGTTAATGCACAGTTCCAATAATTGAGATTTGTTTCGTAATTGTTGAATCTCATATTTCAATTCTTCCATTTCATTGTTAAATGTCTTAAAGAGTTGATTAAATTGACCATTTGACTTCTCTTTCATGGATAGTATTTCCAACGTTAATAAGTCTTTATTCTTATTTACATCATCTTGTATCTTATTCTGAGCGGCTTCCATAGTATTCAATATATTGGATAGTTGAAGATGTTGAGATAGAATAGTTTCCAAACTTTCATTCATTTCCTTTTGTCCTTTCTCTTGCTTCGATTGCCAATCCTCATCTAATTTAGTTACTTCTTGATCAATATGAAGAGAGATGACATCTTTGTTTACTTTCAATTCTTCTGACAATTTAGTCTCCAAATCTTCCATGTGCTTCTTTTCTTCTTGTGTTAGAGTAGACATTTTGTCCTGAAGATTTTCAATCTCCTTCTTATACAAGCTTTCATTTGCTTGCAGTTGATGAAGAATATCTGCTTGATGAGACTTAATCAATGTTTCAGTCTCCTTTACTCGATCATCAAATTTAATCGTAACCTTCTCCTCCATATCTTCCAGAAGGTTTTGATATTGACTAACTTTGGTGGAATATTTATCCATTGATGATTCAATTTCAATAGCTTGAATCTGACACTTTCTCAAGTCATTCAAACATTGATCAATTTGTTGGTTAGATTTGTTAAGACCTTGTCGTAACTGTTCTTCTACTTCAGAGAGTCTCTTATCAATTCCTTTAGACTGTACATGACTTTTCTCTTGATTATCATGAAGAGATTTAAAAACTTCTTGCTTAAGCTTATCCATCTCTTTTCTTAAATGAATATCAACATTATCTATCTTATGATTATTAGAAAGATAATTCTCCTTATAATCTGTAAGATTAACTGATATCTTGTGAACATTCTCTTCAACTTTTTCCATACGATGAAGAAGATCTAGATTACTTTGATCTTGTTTGATTTCAAGAATTAACTTTTCTACACTTTGATTCCATTTTTGAGCATCATTTTCAATTCTTTGATATTTCTCTAACATGACTTGATTCATATTTCGTTCTCTTTCTTCCCAATAGTTCTTATTCTCTAGTCGTTCTTTTAATACTCGATCATATTTCGTCATTAAATCTTCTGATAAACTTGTAATATCGGATGAAATCTTCTTGACATCTGCATTAACACTTTCATAATTAGTACTAATAGGAAGAAAAGATTGTGATAGATGATTCATTTGATCGCGTAATGATTGAATAATCTCTTCTTTCTTCTTTTGCTCCTCATCTATAGAAGATATAAATAGACCATATTTCTTTGTTTGATCACTCATTTGTTGATAAACCTCCTTTTGTAAAGTTTGTAAGGAAGAGGTTAGATTACTTTCCATAGATGATTTAAAAGTATAATACTCTGAAACAATATTATTCATCTGTACTTGTAAGTCTTTAATGAGTTTATTACTATGAAAGAATACATCAGCATTCAAATCTTGTTGTAAGAGTTTAATCTCTTTCTTAGTATTATCTAGACTAGATTCTAATGTAGAATAGGTGGTAGTAACAACTTTCATACTATCTTGAATCACTTCAGTCTTGTTTTTAGTTAATTCTAATGTTGTTTCTAAGGTTAATAACTGTTTATCATACTTCTTTTCTATCTCATGAATGGATATCATCATAGAAGAATGATCATTACGTGAGCTTTCTGAGAGATTGTCAATACTATCTTGTACTTTCTTTTCAATCATCATCAATCGCTCAGTTAAAGTCTCAATATCGTTGCGAACATTAGCTGTCGCTGTAGACTGATTTAATAACGATGAAGACAAGGTTACTCTATTACCACTACTACCACCACCAAGTAACTCTCTTATGCCTTCAAATTCTTCAGAGTACTTATTCACTTTTGCAGTAAGTTGTCCTTGACTCTCTAAGAATGGTTGAAGAAGATATTCATTATGTTCTCTCATATCTTTAATACACGATAATAAAGAAGATTGAAGGCTTTCTTGAAATAATCGATTCTGCTTTTGACTAATCGATTGAATTCCTTCTAATAGACCTTCAGTAATTAATTTCTTAATATTCTCCTTATATAGATTACTACTTGTCATGGATTGTAGAATATTAATTTGTAAGACAGTGTTTTCACCATCTCGTTTACTATTTTCTATCCCAAGGAAGGAAAGTTGACTGTTATTACCACTATTACCACTATTACCACTACTACTACCAGTAGCACCAGCAGCTTGTGGTAGTATTAATAATGCATTAACCAAATTTTCAACAAATCCACTTACTTCTTCAAGACGTTGTTGTAACATTTGATTAACTTTCTTATTCTCTTTCGAATCATCTAAAAGAGAATCTAAAAGTTGTTTTAAAGAATCTTTTTGAACAAAGGATTGTTGATAATATCGTTGTTGTTCTTCACAATTTGTTAATCGAAATTCTTGTTTTTTCATTTTCATTTGAATTGTTTCATAATCTTGATTTACCATTGTCAATTGTGATGATAATTTCTTTACATCAGCTAATAAGAGTGGATAATGTTCATGAAGATCATCTAATTGAGTATAATAATGACTAGCCTGTTGTATGGATTGTTCTTGTTGACTGGATAAGGAATCAATTTGATGACTCTGACTATTCAAGATACGTTTCATATTAGCCATTTCATCCAAGATTGTTGTTAAAACTGAAGAAGAGATTGAAGTTGAAGAAGTTGTAGCTGAAGCTGAAAATGGTGTGGTGGAAGGGACGAAGGTGGTAGTGCCATTAGCTGACTGTGTTTGTACTTGTGCTTGTGGTGGTAGTGGCTGTGTGAGTGATGACTTCTCACCGTGAGAGAAAGTAAGAGGGAATAGATTTTGTCCACTTGATGAAATTCGATCTCTTGCATCAGCTTTGCTCGTTGGTTGATTGAGATGGGAAGAAGGACCTAGTGGAAGAAGGGAAGTAGAGGACCTCCCTTCTCCTCCTTTACCACTTATAATCTCTTGACGAGAGGAGGAATAGGATTGCCTTTCAATGGCTCGCTCAATAGATGACCAATCCATTTGTTCTTCAGAAAATAAATCCACTCCGCAACAGGTCTATTCGAAAACGAAACCAACGGAAGAAAGACAATTAGTTCGAGTTTTGCCAGGCTGTTGTGCGAACTTTAAATACGAATATGTGACCTTTATAACCGACGCGGAAACTGCAGGTGAGTTTTGCTTTGGGATTTTGGCAGTTTGGCATAACCCCTCTAGTTATGAAAACATGCAGTAGTCTAAGTTTTCTTGATCAATAGACATAAGGAAATGCAATTGCAAATAGCCTATCTTTAACATGGTGTTATTCAGATCATGTCACATCCTACATAACCTATCTAAACCTTGGTTTGAATGAGATGCTCTAGCAATAGCAAATCCGTAGAAGCGCTTTGAGGAATAACAACTTCATTCTCGTCGTCTTCTCCATTGTCAAACTGGGCTCGTGTAATCATCTCTTGAGCTGCTTTAATTGACTGCAAGACAACAGAAATCATAGACTTGAAATACTTAGCAAAGCTCTCATCTTCCGTAGAACCAGCTTTCAGAGGAACATTGAGCAATGAGAGAACAAGATGCTTGATCCAATCAACACGCTTCCCCAGACCTTCCTTGGGCATGTTAGCAGACATATCGGCTGCAAGTTGCTGGGTAATGCACAAGCGAGTCAAGGGTGAGCAATGCTCATTTACGGTCTGAGGTTGCAAGAGACTCAAGACAGTGACCATTGTGTCAACATCCTTCATATCCAAGGCACGACGAACACCCTCGTGAATCTTGCCCTATTAACACCAAAAATAAGTCAAAATCAAAGAATCTGGTGGTAATAATAACAACGAACCTGTTTGACGAGATCCATTGGGGTTGCTGGGGCAGCCACACCTCCACCAAGACTTCCTCCGCCAGCGAGGGCATTCAGATGAGTGCCATTCGCAGCCAGATGTTGATGATGATGTACAAGCTGCTGGATCACTTGCTCTAATTGAGCCACAGTCTCCTTCAATCCTCCCACTTCAGACTGCAAAGTACGATAAGCTTCTTCTTGATTCTTGGACACTTGCTGACATTCCTCACTCACACGTCGCATGCCTTGCTCGAAACCAACCGACAACTGACCAAACATTCGATCCATTCCTAAAACGAACCAATGGGTCATTATGCATCTCCACAATATGAGTTAGACACATGGAAAGAGGGATTCTTACCAGCTTGAAATGCAGGAATGAGTGCAGTCTCGAAGGCAGAACGGAAAGATTGGTTGACAGTTTGCTTCATCGCATCCTTCGCACTGTCTTTCAACTTATTCGCTAAACTAGGGACAAGTTGATTATTGACAATCTCTTGAAGATGACTGGTAAGCTCTTCCTTTTGGGCTAAGACAACCTCTAGAACCTTCTTGTTCTCTTGATCAATCACACTACGCAACTGACTGGTGAGTTGAGCATGAGACTTAGTTTGACTCTTCTGAACCTCCTTAACAATCTCTTCTTTGATCGTCAAGAGATCAGCTGCAGTCTGCACACCACTTCCAGTTGCTGTTGATCCAGCTGTCTGATTAGCTCGTTGTACCTGTTGACTGAATTTGCTAAACATCGCTTCCATCTGCACAGTAATCTCCTTCATAACATCAGCAGGAATGTTATTGGAAGTATTAGCTTCAGCTACAGTTAGACCTCGAGGAGTAGTCCCAGAGGAAGCTGGTAGAGGAGCAGTCATAGTGGCAAGAGCAGGTGCAGGAACAGAAGGAGTGGAGGCGGCAGAGGTAGGAAGTCCCACTTTTGGTCGCAACATCTGCAAGATGGGAACACCTTTATTAACAGGCTGTTGCAAGAAAGAAGGTAGATCATCTCCTGTCTTGCCTACTACGGGCTGGGCAGGTGATACCGATGCTGCAGCTTCGACATCACTCACAACATTAGCAGTAGATGCAGGGGTAGGGAAGAGTGCAGATCGATCAATCTTCTTGATCTTCAAACTTGAGCCACCTAATGTTGTCGTAGTTTCTTCCACT
Organism: Ochromonas danica; assembly: GCA_015146655.1. Lineage (NCBI taxonomy): Eukaryota > Chrysophyceae > Chromulinales > Chromulinaceae > Ochromonas > Ochromonas danica. The sequence continues at coordinate 105,930 of VKHL01000090.1, read as the reverse complement.
CGAGGAGTAGTTTGAACTTGTTGTAAGAGATCGCTTTGACTATGGCTCTGACGGAGTAAACTACTATCTACCGCTCCCAGACTATTGTCAGCTTCTACAATCAACTTGCTACGCGATCCAATAGGTTTCAATGCAGAAGAACTAATGTTGTTGATGGAAGAAGGAGTAGTAATAGGATCTACCACGACCTGATCTCGTAAATCAGAGACTCCACTGCCAACACTATTGCCGCTACTGATACTACCAGCACTGGCACTTTGTAACAATCCTAATATGGTCTGACCTTTCGCTGAAGGAGTATTCATGGCGATTGGAGTGCCAATCAAAGGAGGTGGTGGGACAACATCTGAGTCATGTCTATCACTCTCATTTGAAGAACGCTTCAAGATATACTGTTGATAGTTAAAGAGTAGTTGCAGATGGATATGATACTGTTGAATACTAGCTTGTTCTGCAGCTTCTTCTTGATAAGCAGAAACTTCCATATATTCATCTTCAACCAAAGAATGATGCTCACGACCTAACACAGTAGCCAGAGAGTGTGACACTATGGGTGCCTTAAGGTTTAACAAAGTGATATGATAAATTGATTGGGAAGATACACTAGAAGGATGATCAGAAGGTAATAAGGCAAAAATCGCAAGATAACTAGATCGTCTAGACGTTAGCACCATATATCGTCCCTTCTTCGCTTCAATGGAAAGAGCACATTCCAAAGCAGGATTCTGAAGCGAAGATGAAACTGTTTTAGATTTGCTCTCATAGGCTGGCAGCGAGAAAGTCACTGACTGTACCACCTTAGGAGTAGATGCACTCTGTAAAGGTTGAGAAAGAATCCCTTGTAAGTCATAAATTTGCACAGTATAGAGGAGGAGATCTTTATCGTCTGTTGCACCATTGCTAGTAGGTGACGATGGTTGTTGTTCCATAGAGAAGAGTTGATCATCTTCCTTCACTACAACAAATAACTTCTTCTCCCAAGCTTGTACACTAACTAGGTTCTTCACTCTTAAGGACCGATGATATTCAGGAAGAAGAGGTGTCATATGTTGGAAGCGATGATCACTAGTTGAAGAGGAAGAATCAAGAGAAGGTGATAATCGAAAGATTTCAACCACACTTTGTTGGTCTGACAATTGGACACTTGCAATAAGATGATTGCCATCAGGCGTGAAGGTCAGTCCTAGTTAACACATACAAACCCCATGTAAATTATCCAATAAGAGCACCTTATATATCACATGATTATCACTCACCTGTAACAGTACCATGATCCACTTTATATGAAGCTCCTAACTGAGTATAAGAAGTAATATTCTTATCCATAGATTGATTTGATGAGAAGACAGCAATCTCATCCTTTTCTGCCATTGCCCATAGAGAAGGGAGAAGAGGATGAGCTTGAATAATAGAGGCTTTTAATGATAATTGACCAATATTATCAAATGAAAAACTATCTTTTCTCTTCTTCCATACGAAGACATGAGGTGAATTCCCTGCTGCTGCATTCACATTATTATTATCCACAGAACAAAAGATGGTATGATCTTGTGGAGATAAGGCTAAATCAAGAATTCCACCTTCATGTCCACGCAAGATACTCTTTTCACCAGTAATGGTATCAATAGCACGTAGAAGATTCTTCTTTTGTGTTACCGAATAACAAACATATGAATCAGAGGTCAGAAGGAGATTACGACAATTGACATCTAATTCTTCGACTTTCATAAAAGAAACATTATTACTCTTTGATTCAGGTAGTTGAGAAAGGTCTTCAAAAGAAAAGAGAGATCGATTTGATATGATATCTTTACCATAGACTTTCACTTCCCTATTGTTATGATCAAACAAAAAAACAAAAATGAAACAATCAATAATAAAATAAAATAAAATAAGGATATTTTAATTTACCTCTCTTCATGAAAGGCATCACTAAATAACTCACTCATGGGTAAGTTGAGAAATATCAATTGAGTAAAAGGCAATCTATAAAGGGAGAATTTCAATTCAATTGCTCTCTGTTTGCTTCTCTGTCTTTCCTTTGTCCATCATTATTACCAATATCTTCCCGCGCAATCCAAATCCTCCATGGAATGTATGGAATCCACATGGAGCAAGGAAATGTTGATTGTCCAGTGAAGATAACCTGAGCCGATAACCTGGGCCTGCTGGTTATGTAAAAATTAAAACAAAAATTGAAAAAAAATGATTAACATTTATGTTTACACATTATATTCGCTTTTCTACTATTTCATCACTCAAAGAAAGACAATAGCTCCGGAAATAGCGCGATTCAACACTATGTACAATATTTCTGTGTATATTTATTATATTTTAAACGATGCAAGACATCATGAGCTTGTGGCAATGAACACTCTCCCCAGACTTGCCTTTTCATCCAATACTGTGTGGGAACTTCCTATCAAGTAGTCTTCGATACATCTGATCAAAAATATTGAACATCTACTTATATAGATCATAGACAGGAATGAGGACATCATCACTACACGATCTTGTCCTAGTAACCGACCTGAAAGCATCAGGTAGATGATATTCTCCACACAGTAGTTTGAATATACCAATGATAAGTAAATAACTCACTAATACTATTGGAGATAATAGCTGTATCTCCAGGTTGTTCGACCCTGGTACCACTCTCAACAACAATACAGGCAAGTAATGGGAACCTATTTGACAGTACAGACCCAATATGCTTGGCGTTGTTACCCTCTTGAACTCTGTCGACAACCTGGGAACATATAATGTGGACACTTGTCTTGAAAGTGTTGCATAGCCTCTTGTGCATTAGCTCACAAGGGTCTTGCATTATATGTATTCTCTCTTGGGGCATTCTGCAGTCCCATCATACGAGTATATGCAGCGATACAGGTATAGATATGAGTTAAAGAGAAAATTCACCCATAAGAGAGCAAATATGACCACCAAACATTTAGATCCAAGGGTCTGGGCCGTATGGACCGAACGTGGTCTCCAGAGGTCAGCAGGGAGAATTAGACTAAATATATCAGCCAGTTCGGTCATTCCTTCGGTCCGCATTGACGCATAATTCATATTAGCATGTCTACAGCCCACAATAAGTGTCTCCAGTGTCCAATGACATCTTTTATTCGAGCTTCTTGAAAACCTCTTCTGCGAGCTCTGGCCCTTTCACTGCATTGTTCTTGAGTCCCAGAAGGCCTAAGAAAGGATAAAAATACGCAAGGGTTAGTACAATACCCACTCTATCAGGTGGTACTAATGTAACTTATAGAGAGGCTTCATGGAGAAAGCAAACGGTGTTGAAAGATGAAGCAGATGTTTTTTTACCCTCTTCGTCTCTGCATTTTTGGTCGAATACAGCCCAAAACGAAGCAATTTGATAGGAGTCAAAGCTTGAATTGAATTGCGCATGATGTACCCTAGTGAAAACGGAAAAGGTTGGTCGTGAAAAAGCTGAAAAACCTCAGCAGTCCAGAGGCCCAGGTTATCGGCCCAGGTTATCTTCACAGCATGCCGATTCAGGCCCGGGACCAAGAGAAGATCGCACATTACAATAAGGACACTACCTTGGTTGCGCAGACGCCTAGACGATACTACACGTTTGACGTGGAAGCTACAGGTCGTCTGGGCCCTTCAGCCCTGGCATTCCTCCAAGACTTTCATCGATCAGCCGGCATCCCCTTCGTCACTGAGGGCATACACGCCCGTTTTGGCCCATCTCCAGTCATGAAGCTGTTGAGGAACATAGTACCTGCGGTAGCCCGGATTAATAGCCCCCGAGGCGGAGACTCCAACGCCGTAACTATTGCGCCAAATTTCTATTGCGCCAAATTAGAACATGAAACCGCCAGAACTTCAAATCAGCAGAAGTTCCGATCCCATAAAATACAGCATCTTTTCAAAATTGGGGACATGATGAAAGTGACCTTATTATACTGGATGTCCTTGCTGGGTTTGTTATCATGTTGGATGATGATAACAAGCTCAGCTAATTTAACTTCAACAATATGGACAGTCGACCCTAACGAAAGGATGCCCACTGTTTTTGTTTTGCCTTCTCGTCACGCAAAGCAACTTTCTAAAACTGAATGTGATAATTTTGTCAATGCTCGTGATATTTACATTCATAGCAATGATATCCTCTTCTACTGCTTCATTGTCCATCATTATCCATGCACAATCACAACAGTCCCAACAAATGATAGTGTGACAGTCGATCTTTTCTTTTACTATATCACTGGTTTTCATAAACCACAGGCTGTTTGGGATAAATATGATGATTTCCTCCATGAGTTCACAATGAAGAATCCTCTGTCCCATGAAGTCGATTTTACTCTTGACAAGACCTTTTGTGTTGACAGCCATCCCGTGGAAACAATCCCCTTACATCAACTTAACTGGTGGCTTCGCTATGTACAAGATATTCATCATTTTCGATCAGATTATATGCTCACTCCGAATGGTCGTGATGTGTTTATTCCCTATGTGGTAAAACGACCTGCTAACTCCAGTTATCTCTTCAGTAATGAGAATCTGCTTGAGCGACGCAAGCACGTGTTCATGGCTCCATTGCGAGAGTGTCCTGGTGTTGCAGAACCTTATCGCCTCTACCGCAGTCGTCTCCATTCTTATCTACAGACACTACATCTTGATAAGGCTCTCATCTCCAACAACATGGCGTCGGCGGAGTTTGACAAGGGTATGGAAACATCAATTTTCTGTCTGATCTTACCTGGCGATACCCCATCAACAGCCAAATTGTATAAGTCGATCTTCCGAGGTTGTATTCCCGTCATCTTCGTGAGCTACCCCGCCCAGCTTCCTTTCTACCAGTTCATTGATTGGTATTCTTTCTCTTTGATCTTCTACAAGGATGATATTAACTACCCTCACAAGATCGATCGTATAGTTGAGACGATGTATAATATGAGTAGGAATGTGGATGAGTTGAAGAGGATGCGTATTTCATTGGCTAAGCATGCAGTGTTATTTGACTACGGTCGTAGGGATTGGCCGAGTGTGTATCATTTGTCTTTGTTGTCATTGCAGGCAATGATTTCCAATGGAAATAAGTTGGTTGCTGCTTAAGATCATTATTAAGATAGCTTTTACTATTGAGCTGTCTTTGCGCTATATTTTTTCGTTAAAGTCACTTGGCAGATTTTTGTCATGTGCTTTTAGACTTCTTTGTTGGATAAAACATATCTACATGACTGATCGCATATGGACTTTTGTAGATATCAAATATATGCCTATTAGTTAATGTAAAGGTCTATTACTATGTAGCTGACTTGTGAGAGTCTCAATGGCTATAATATTGCGTGCTATAACATACCGCTTCCTTTCCTTTTCGTTTCAAATTTTGTAAAGTTGTAGCAGGTTGACTACTTTCATCTAGGTTGGTCTATTGTATGTGTCTGCAGTTCATTTGGTGTCACTATGCTCCATTAAAACAGTGTGTTTCACTGTTCAGCATCAAACGATTTCTGTAGCTGGAGAGCTATTGAAGTGGGAGCTCTGAGCAACCCGCGTCGAAATTGAAAGTGTGGTCATCACCGTCTCAGTCATGTAGCGATATAAGGTCATTATCTTCCACCATCATCAACATCCATGCGGACTCTGTAAGAATTCTACATCAGATACATTTGCGAGGTTGTATTCCCGTCATCTTCCCCAGCTTCCTTTCTACCAGTTCATAGTTTGGTTTTCTTTCTCTTTGATCTTCTACAAGGATGATATTAACCATCCTCACAAGATCAATACTATTATTGGTCACTTGGCATTATAATAAGCTAAGCATTTTAACTTCATTTTCGGTTAAAATAATATCTACATATCAAATATCTGCAGATGCAGATTAGTCAATGATCACTAATGTAATATCTACTTCTGTCTTTGAAGTTTAAACTTCTGTCTTGTGTAGTTTCAGAATTTATTTTCTCTCTTCCTTCTTCCTCAGAAACAACTATCTTCCTCTTAAATTGTGATGAGAATGGCTAGATCTGTTGGCTGTATGAATGTCCTGGATTCATACGATAATAGGACAGGCTCAGCTGAGACTCATTAAGCGATTCTACTTTCCATAAGCGGCAAATGCCATTGACGATAGCGGGTTATGGAGATGTGAGACCATCACCTCCGTTACCTTGTATAGCATTTTTAGGAAGCGATTAACGCTGAGGGCAGTTCACCTGCTGGAGAACCACCGCGGTTTTGAAATCAGCTATTATAGCACTCAGCATGGAGCTGATAACGTTTCTTGAGACGACCCTTTCCACATAGGTAAGTCAAAGAGACGCCTGTAAGTCAAAGAGATACTTTTATGGGATTACCTGACCACCCAAGGCTTCCATATTGAACATATTCCACCTACACCATATCTCAACCCGCCGCGAAGTTTCGAGTCATCGTCTTGAAAAAGGTGTTTTCGCTTTGTTCACAGCAATATAAGAGTTATAACTCAATAAAAACTGGTTTCATAAAAATGGTCGCCGGAAACTGGAGGGTGTTTGCGTTTTTTCCGAACCCATAAAATATAATTTAAATCACACACATCACTCTCCCAAAAGTCTCATATTACCCTCTGTCAAGACATATTACCTTTGTCTTTTCCCAGACACAACATCGTGGATCTCGCAAGGGGTTGAGGCCCGCGCAACCAATGCAACAGATTATGGCGCAATATCACCGGCAGCAACAATCAAGTTAAAAGATCTTCTCGAGCACGGTGGCCACCAATCAAAAGATTCTCTCCAACACGGGGCTATTCAATTGAAAGATATTACTTATATTTTTTAATTGGAGATATGATGATGGTGATTTTATCATTCTGGATACTCTTGCTGCGCTTGTTATTACCTTGGGTGATGACAACATGCTCAGCCAATTCAACAATATGGACTGTCAATCCTGGCGAAAGCATGCCCACTGTCTTTGTTTTACCTTCTCTACATGCGAAACAACTTACTAAAACTGATTGTGATAATCTTGTTGACATTAATGATCATAGCCAAGATATCCTCTTCTATTGCTTCATTGTCCACCATTATCCCCATGCAATCACAACAGTCCCAACGAATGAGACAGTCGATCTTTTCTTTTATCACATCACTGGAGTTCCAAAGCCGCAAGCTGTTTGGGCTAAGCATGATCGCTTCCTCCACGACCTCACATTGAAGAATCCTCTGTCCCATAAAGTTGATTTTACTCTTGATAAGACCTTCTGCATTGACCCCCATCCTATGGAGACGTTGGCCTTGCAGCAACTTACCTTTCTTCGCTATGTGGAAGATATTCATCACTTTCGATCGGATTATATGCTCACTCCGAATGGTCGTGATGTGTTTATTCCTTATGTTGTAGTACCTCCTGATAACTCCAGAAATCTCACGAGTAATCACGATATGTTTCTTCATCGCAAGTACGTACTCATGGCTCCATTGCGCGAAGCTGGCACAGCAGAGAACTACCGTTACTACCGCACTCGCCTTTATTCTCACCTGCAAACCCTACACTTGGAGAAAGCCTTCATTTCCAACAACAAGGATGCCACAGATTTCGATAAGAATATGGGAAAATCTCTCTTCTGTCTGATCTTACCTGGCGATACTCCGTCAACAGTGGAATTATATAAAGCGATCTTCCGAGGTTGTATTCCCGTCATCTTCGTGAGCTTCCCAGCCCAGCTTCCTTTCTACCAATTCGTTGATTGGTATTCTTTCTCTTTAATCTTCTACAAGGATGACATTAACCATCCTCGCAAGATCGATCGTATTGTTGAGACGATGTATAATATGAGTAGAAATGTGGATGAGTTGAAGAGGATGCATGTTTCACTGGCTCAGCATGCAGGGTTATTTGACTACGGTCGTAGGGAGTGGCCGAGTGTATACCATTTGTCCTTGTTGTCATTGCAGGCAATGGTTTCTGACGGAAATAATTTGGTTGCCACTAAAAAGCTTCATTAAAATATTGTTTTCTATTGAGCTGTCGCTATATTATATTCCTTTGTTGAACTTTGGACAACTTGGCAGATTTTTATAATGTGCTTTTGGACTTCATTGTTAGTTAAAATTTTCTACATATCAAATGTCCTACGGACCTAATCATATGCAAAATATACTCCTATTTGTTAATGATTGTTAAAGTTATGACTGGCGTTGTGTAACTGACTTCTGAAAGTGTAATTGTCGCTAATAAATTTCGTGCTATAACTTACAGCTTGCTTCGCTTCTTTTCAATGCTTTCGTACAGTAGGTGGAGCAGGTTGGCTACTTTTATTAGGGTTGATCTAAAGTGTATCTGTAGTTCATTCAGTGCTGCTATATCAACTAAAGCAGGTGTGCAACTGGCATTCTTCATTGTTCAATGTCACTTGATAGAACAGGTTTAGTTGGGATGAGGTTATACGGAGTACACCAAAACAAAAGACAAATTGAATACTCTTTAGCATTTTCCAACTTTCTGGATCCCTTTATTGTTAATGTGTAGTGATTGATTACTTGTGCATTCCCGGATTCCGGGATTCCTGAACGGGAGAGCGGGTCTCCGGCATAATTTGAGACTTTGCTGACATGTCCACTTGACTTTAAAAGCCATTTTCACCAGTTTGATGTATTAATTGACAGTGAAAATCCTCTCCAGTGTCAATTGAAGAAGATCTTATCACATACAAATTGGAGACATGATGATGGTGATTTTATCATTCTGGATACTCTTGCTGCGCTTGTTATTACCTTGGGTGATGACAACATGCTCAGCCAATTCAACAATATGGACTGTCAATCCTGACGAAAGGATGCCCACTGTCTTGGTCTTGCCTTCTCTACATGCGAAACAACTTACTAAAACTGATTGTGATAATCTTGTCAATGCTCGTGATCATAGCAATGATATCCTCTTCTATTGCTTCATTGTCCACCATTATCCCCATGCGATCACAAAAGTCCCAACAAATGATAGTGTGACAGTCGATCTTTTCTTTTACTATATCACTGGTTTTCATAAGCCAGAAGCTATTTGGGATAAATATGATGATTTCCTTCATGAGTTCACAATGAAGAATCCTCTGTCCCATGAAGTCGATTTTACTCTTGACAAGACCTTTTGTGTTGACAGCCATCCCGTGGAAACAATCCCCTTACATCAACTTAACTGGTGGCTTCGCTATGTACAAGATATTCATCATTTTCGATCAGATTATATGTTCACTCCAAATGGTCGTGATGTGTTTATTCCCTATGTGGTAAAACGACCTGCTAACTCCAGTTATCTCTTGAGTAATGAGAATCTGCTTGACCGACGCAAGCACGTGTTCATGGCTCCATTACGAGAGGGTCAAATTTATGCAGAGACTTATCGTCGCTACCGCAGTCGTCTCCATTCTTATCTACAAACTCTACATCTCGAGAACGCTCTCATCTCCAACAACATGACGTCGGGACAGTTTGATAAGGGTATGGAAACATCAATTTTCTGTCTGATCTTACCTGGCGATACCCCTTCAACATCTAAAGTGTATAAAGCGATCTTCCGAGGTTGTATTCCCGTCATCTTCGTGAGCTTCCCCGCCCAGCTTCCTTTCTACCAGTTCATTGATTGGTATTCTTTCTCTTTGATCTTCTATAAGGATGACATTAACTACCCTCACAAGATCAATCGTATAGTTGAGACGATGTATAATATGAGTAGAAATGTGGATGAGTTAAAGAGGATGCGTATTTCATTGGCTAAGCATGCAGTGTTATTTGACTACGGTCGTAGGGAGTGGCCGAGTGTGTACCATTTGTCTTTGTTGTCATTGCAGGCAATGGTTTCCGACGGAAATAATTTGGTTGCTGCTAAACAGCGTAATGTAGATCGTGGTTTCTATTGAACTATCTTAACTTTATATTCATATGTTAAAGTCTTGATTACTTGGCAGATTTTTGACTAAAACAACAGTGGTTTTTCAATTGTCTTACCTTGATAGTTCGTTATGCTTAAGCAGAAATAGGCGTCTTGTTAATGATCACTAATGTGATTGTCATTGTTATCATACTTGTGCGGCCTTCATTTGACTTCATTTAATTTTCATCTGCGATTCATTTAGAGCTGCTGTAGTCAGTTAGGTGGAACTTGTTTAAGCTATTCTACTTTCCGCAAGCGATAAACCCAATATATAATGATGACAATGGCTTCGAGAGATGTGAAACCATCTCCGCTGTGATCATGCGTGTGCGGATTGGTAACTTTTCGAATACCTGAAGTGGAATCGAACGAATAACCCTAACCCTAACCCTAACACCTCGCCAAAAATGTGGAAACACCACCTAGGAATATCATTCAAGAACGTTTTTTAAACGTTTGTAGCTGAAATGATATTATATTGTTGCTAATATTTTAGTTGCGCGGGGTTCTTGCAATCCAATTGAAAATCTTCCGCTTCAAAAATTGGAGACATGAGGATTGTAAACCTATCATTCTTGCTGTTATCTTGGGTGATGACAACATGCTCAGCCAATTCAACAATATGGACTGTCAATCCTGACGAAAGGATGCCCATTGTCTTTGTTTTACCTTCTCTACATGCGAAACAACTTACTAAAACTGATTGTGATAATCTTGTTGACATTAATGATCATAGCCAAGATATCCTCTTCTATTGCTTCATTGTCCACCATTATCCCCATGCAATCACAACAGTCCCAACGAATGAGACAGTCGATCTTTTCTTTTATCACATCACTGGAGTTCCAAAGCCGCAAGCTGTTTGGGCTAAGCATGATCGCTTCCTCCACGACCTCACATTGAAGAATCCTCTGTCCCATAAAGTTGATTTTACTCTTGATAAGACCTTCTGCATTGACCCCCATCCTATGGAGACGTTGGCCTTGCAGCAACTTACCTTTCTTCGCTATGTGGAAGATATTCATCACTTTCGATCGGATTATATGCTCACTCCGAATGGTCGTGATGTGTTTATTCCTTATGTTGTAGTACCTCCTGATAACTCCAGAAATCTCACGAGTAATCACGATATGTTTCTTCATCGCAAGTACGTACTCATGGCTCCATTGCGCGAAGCTGGCACAGCAGAGAACTACCGCACTCGCCTTTATTCTCACCTGCAAACCCTACACTTGGAGAAAGCCTTCATTTCCAACAACAAGGATGCCACAGATTTCGATAAGAATATGGGAAAATCTCTCTTCTGTCTGATCTTACCTGGCGATACTCCGTCAACAGTGGAATTATATAAAGCGATCTTCCGAGGTTGTATTCCCGTCATCTTCGTGAGCTTCCCAGCCCAGCTTCCTTTCTACCAATTCGTTGATTGGTATTCTTTCTCTTTAATCTTCTATAAGGATGACATTAACCATCCTCGCAAGATCGATCGTATAGTTGAGACGATGTATAATATGAGTAGGAATGTGGATGAGTTAAAGAGGATGCATGTTTCACTGGCTCAGCATGCAGTGTTATTTGATTACGGTCGTAGGGAGTGGCCGAGTGTATACCATTTGTCCTTGTTGTCATTGCAGGCAATGATTGCTAAGGGAAACAAGTTAGTAGCCCCTGGAAGTCGTGGTTAATATCGTCTATTTTTTGAACTATCTTAACTTTATATTTAGTTCGTAAATTGTTTTGATCTGTACGCTGATCTTTGTGAGCTGTTAGGCTTCAGGGTTTTGTTATAACTTATCTACATAACATCTCTAATTGTGCATTAGCAGATATGGATCAGACGTCTTGTTAGTTTAATAATCGCTGATGTTTTTATGTGTTGTTCTGTAGTTGACACACGATAATTTAATTGCTTCGTACTGTTACATACCTTTGCTTTTAAAGAAGGAGCAGGTTGACTTCTTCTTTCATTTGACTTGTCTAAAGTATCTTCTACAGTTCAATCAGAGCTACTATACTCAGTGAAAGCAGATGTGCGATTTGGACTCTTTGATTATTAACTTCACATAAAATAAGAGACTTACGGTTTGGAGCGAGATTCCTTCACCTGATCTAGAGAGAAACCTCACCAATGATAGAAACGCGAGAGACAAACCGGTTATGACCCTCAATACTGGGAGTATACCATCTTTCGAGCCTTCCCCTTACGGAAATGGTTTAGGGTTAATGTCCCTACTATGGTGAAGCTCAACTTCTAGGTGTTGGCTTACCACAAACGATACAACTACAACTATCCTTTAGAAGAAGCTTCGGTTAACGCCATTATTTCCTTAACAGTAAACGTGATTGAGGTTATATTCACATATATAGGATGATATTAATTGCTTTTCTGATGGGTGAGAAGTTAATGCTGTCACTACTTTTTTTTACAATAGAAAGGTCTCCTTTCTGTCTTATAATAGCAGTGTTTGAAAAGGAGTACTACATAGTAATCTCCGGGACTTGCCGATGTTGTTGCTTCAAACCATCTTTCTCTTACTTGATCAAATTTCGTCGTTTATCCACACACTCGAGTGCCTCTATTACTCTATTAGCTGTCGAATCTTCCTCCAAAGCATCTTTCAATCATAAGGTCTATTCCGTTGACATCTAACCTGCAATCAATCCATGTTCATTCTCATGTATAATTTCATCGTTTCTTTTCTTCTATGAAGAGATTCATCAACATCATCCAAGGAAGTTATTACTTTCATCTCTAGCCAAGCAACTTCTTGCTATCCTTGCTAGAAGTTTGAACTTCAAGTGGCATTCTTTCTCTACGAGAGCTTCAGTATCAGCAAGAGGGCTTGTCTCTATCTTTCTCACTCTTGTCTCCACAAAAGATTATCCACAGTCTATCTTTGCTGACCCACCACCACTGCTGTCGATTGTTGGATATATATGATGACTGATTTTTAATGGTAGAGGAGGGGAAGGGTTAGGGGGTGAAAGGCTCTCCCACTGGTGTTTCCTCTTGCTTTATAGAAGAGAGTACCACGGGTATAGCACTACAGTATGAGACTACTAGTCTAGGGGAAAGAGAAGGAGGTATTGAAGTAGGAGGTTGTGATGCCATGTGTATCAGTTTGAAGAGAAGACCAAAACGTTTCTTCTCTTTGGCTTGGCCTTCTTCTCATAGTTGATCTACTTCTAGAGAACAAGATGGTTTTGATGAAAATGAAGTAATACCAGCAAAAAAGTGATTTGATTGTATTAGACTATTTGACATGTGTTTTGGTGTGACGGAAAGGGGGAGGATTTTAACTCAATAAATATGATATGTATATGAGCAAATTGAGACTTTTCACTAATACGTGAGAATCGTATTAATTATGATGTGGATAAGGTAAATTTAACCTTCTCTCTCACAATCAAAGGAGTATATGGGGTTTTGTCTCTGACACTGTTAGTAAAGACGCATATTGGTCCGATCTCATCTGATGTGGTTGTGGAGTTGTCTCTATCACATGCTGATCTGCATCCCTAAGCATTTCTGATGATATCCCTCGCCATCTCTAGATAACAAAGGTGCTGAACGTCACATGGTCATAAAGCAAGAAGGAGGATGGATTTCTTCGGATAAGTAGGAGCAGATATCAAACATTGTCTAGAAGCTTTACAGAGGCGTAAAGAAAATGTACAGAACAGTTGAAGGGTGGATTGCAGTTTTCGGAAGATCGAAAAGCTATTTAGAGCATCTATGTTTGATATCTTCAATGCTAAAGAAACCTTAATCTCGAAAGGAAGATAGTATCTATAACGACGATAGAGATAGATGATTTGATCTTCCGAGGTTGTATTCCCGTCATCTTCGTGAGCTTCCCAGCCCAGCTTCCTTTCTATAAGTTCATTGATTGGTATTCTTTCTCTTTGATCTTCTATAAGGATGACATTAACCATCCTCGCAAGATCGATCGTATTGTTGAGACGATGTATAATATGAGTAAGAATGTGGATGAGTTGAAGAGGATGCATGTTTCACTGGCTAAGTATACAGTGTTATTTGATTACGGTCGTAGGGATTGGCCGAGTGTGTTAGGGTTAGTGTACATTTGTCTCTGTTGCCGTTATTGACGGTAGTTTTCCGAGGAAAGCAACGATCACTTTGGAAAGGTTGAGTTAAGAGCGACCAATTTATCCAATTAATTTCTTTTCCTTCTTGGTTGTTTATCGGTGGCTGATCTACTTCAAGCGAATGACTAGGTGATTTTTGATTTATCATTTGATTAAAACTTGAAATGACGAAGATGAGAATAATTTTAGTTTTCATCATAAATATGACGACTCATCTATCTTTTCTTTTTCATATCGTTTAGGCTTTTAGAAATGCAAATGTTCTTCGAGAGCAGATCTGTGCTCATATGACCTGTAGCCATCAAAGCTGGATTCATTGTCCCACGAACGCTTATAGTATCGCTCCATTTTGTTATACTTCTTTGGATCAAGCGTACGAATATCAAGCTCATCATAACTATCCTTTAAGCGCTCAATCGTCAAAGATAAATTAATCCAAATTTCACTTGATGAGCGACCATTATACGCATCTTCATCGTCAAAATATTCCTTCAAATCTTGAATGAATTCCTCCGCCCACTCTTTTGCATTAGCTATTGACGAATCGTCTACAAAACCACCTTCACTCTCAGCCTTTCTCAAAATACGATCGATTGTCTCTCTGATATCACGAACACTCATCTTGTCTTCGTGAAACTTTGATTGCTTGACCAGCATTGTTTCATGAAATAGAATATGTCTTAATGTGTGTGATTAATCCTTCTTGTTTGATTTATAACTTGTAATTTCGATCTGGTTGTTGAAAGGAAGGAAAGTTGAAAACTTGGATTTATAACTCATCTTTATGTTCCTTTGATGACAAGAGTGCGTGTGTTGCGTGCGCACAAGAAATTCCTTCCACACGAATTTGAATTCCGGTGCACAATGGGAATGTCGGTTTTCACGACCAATCTTGGACATAATTCATTCTACAGTACATAATATTGTGTTATACTAGTACTATTCTTTTTTTCTCTCTCTCTCTGTTGTTTTCTATTCATGTCATCAAGGTTTTCGGATTTCTTGGATCAAGCTGAAGTCATCTTTTCTTCTTGTCAGAAAAATGATGACGATGATGAGAGTCCAAGAGAGGTTAACAACAATGTCCCCAACGATGACAACACCAGTAATACTAGTAAGAAGAATGATGTTGCTCTCCCTTCTCTTCTACCATTAACATCGGAAGATCGAGCAAGTATGAGAAGGCTTTTTAGATATCGTAAGAGTATCTCAGTGAATGAATTAAAGGAATTATGGAGATCTTCTTCTCTTACAAAACCATATACACATATTGACAAGACGATGAGAAATAAAGATCAGATATCTTCTGACCATTCTTCTACTATTATTATCTTCTCTATTTGCCTATGGATTACTTGCATGTCTGCTTATGCTTATATTGTATCTCATCGTACTGGAGATCATCGTGTCTTTGATAACTAAATGAACCATTGAAGTGATTATATGATATTAAACCACCACCATGTTTGCATTAAATATCTAGCAAACGAAATCAACACACTTTGCAATATGGCCTCTTTCTTATATATACATGTGTTTGAGGATTACGTTGTCCAGTGTTGTTGAGTGTGCATATTGATGGTGATAGTGATAATTATAATGGTGTTTTTACTGCAGTTCTCAATACCCACTTGATGTGACTTGTGTCTTTCATTGACAGGGTTTCATAGCGAGGTTATTATTATTTGTCTGTATTTTGGGTTCTTGTTGAGTGGTTGTTTTCAAGCGAGATTAAAGAGATTAGAAAGAGAATGCATAAAATGCTGTTCTTTGTTCATTATCTTTGATTGACTCGTTGGGACCATAGTGTAGCGAAGTATAGTACATTCAATTATTGGGAAAAGGTCTTTGGTTTGCTCTACAGCATATGTTGGCTTGGTTGTAGAGAATGATTGTATTTAGTTATACGGTATATGGTACAATGACCTGTTAACTTCTTTTCTGATTTTCTGATTTGATTCTATTCTACGCTGAGATGTATTTAAATAAAATAAAAATTTTCTTATAGATTCAACCATTGTTGTTATTACACTATGCCTTGCCTATGTAGATCAAAGCGAAGACTTAAAGCATGGCACTAGTACCACTTCATTGGGCATGCTTGTTCACCTCGACATAGACAGACATAAACAAAGACGAACTGCTTACTGTCTTCTAACTGATGGTTATTCTTCTACATCTTTGAATGAACTATCTATCATATCTACTAGGAGGACAACGAGGATCTTTGAATGAGATATCAACTTCCGCATGGAAAGTCAAAAAAGAATCTTTCCTTTGATCTTGTTTAACAAGCAAATGTTGGATTTCCTTTAATTCAGCTCTATTTTCTTCCAGAGTACTTCGTAAAGTACGCATCTCTTGTTGTATTTGATTGAGTTGAATTTGAACTTGCTGAGTTATCAACCAGCAAGCAGTCAACACGACACCAGTTGGAAGGACTACCTCCATAAAGTTTGTTGAAAGACAAGAAGTGGTAGGATGACTACTCCTCACTACCGTCCATTTCGATGAGCGAAAAGCATGAGCCACCACGGTCAAAAAGAAGAAAGACCATAAGAAGATTATTGTCAAAGTGAAGACAGTCATATTTCATGGATGATCTTGTTTTGATGGAAATGGCCCAAGGCATGGGAGAAATTTGACTCAACTGTTAGTCAAGGGAAGGATCAAGTCAACAGTGTGGATCAATGGGTTACAATTAATTAGTAGTTCTACCTACAGAAAAACTTCTTTAAAGAACTTAATCTGTACGTAGTAATGTGAAATGGTAAAGTAACACACATTACATGCAATGTGTGATGTATTCATTCAACTACTATACTGCACGGGTAGATAGTATAGTAGAGATTGATATCAACAACAACAGGTAAAGATAATTAGAGGAAGATTCTTATATACACTATCGTATATAATAACAAACCTACAACAGCAATAACAATAACAACAACAGTAGCAGTTTGCTGATTATTAATCAGAGTTAGATTTGACTTGTTCATTTAATAGCAATTGTTTGATACCATTACAATGAGCCATTCCTAATACTGCCACTATCTTCTTTGGTGGTAGACTACGACTAGTACTACTTGTCAATTCTTCTTTTACTTCTTTAGATGATGGGAAAAGACTAATCCACCATTGAGAGAGATCCATACCAAAGACTGTCAATCCTTCTCTCTTCTCTTGCACTTCCTTTTGTAACAGAAGGGATTCTTCTTCTTTTTGCAATGCTTCAGCTTGTAATTGACATTGTACAAGGATGGACTTGGCTAGGTATTCATTTCTTTCTGCAAGTATAGAGACAAGGAAAACACGACTTAGCAATGCAATTTCTAAGAAAAATATCAACAATGAAGTAGAAAATCCTTGAAATCGATTCCAAATGGAAAGATCATAATCAAAGATATCTGACAGAGAATTAGCAGGTGAGAAGGCATAGAGAAATAATCCTAAAACAGGCAAAATTGCTATAGGTGCCTTTAAAAACAATGCTAATGGATAACGTATTAGGGTGACAGGAGTTAATAACAATAATTGTGTATTAAAGAAGTCACCAGCTCCTAAATATTCTGGACCAACTGGGAAAGCAACACGTGCTGAAGAGACAACATCATTATATAAACGTTGCCATCCATTAATAGGATTTAATAAATCTTTTATTGTATCCAGTGCTGCTTGTCGTATACGACTGGTAGTGACATTGATTAATTGATCACCTAAGACAAAAGGTATGTTATATTTCTCTGCCATTTCATTGGCTGCTATCATTTCATTATAGAGTAACTTCTTTAATAAAGGGTTATCTTGTGTGTTCCTCTCAGCAACTATCTGTTCTTGTTCTTCATTATCATCAGGTAATAACTCATGAGTACGATTCCAACGAATAGGACAGCATTCTACAATGACAGATGCGATATTATTCTCTTCTGCTAGAGTGGCGATAGTATTCTTGGTCAAAGCAATAGAGGATGGATTATAATGCATAGCTCCTACTAACACGACAGGGACTTTAGTTGTTGGTTCAATAAATTCTAAGACCTGTGTTTTTGTTTCTTTCCCATCTAAGAAGACGACAGAGTCAGAAGCTGTTGTTCTTGAAGACGAGAATAGAGAGAAAGAATGAGAAGATGAATGAGAAGCTTTTAACAATCTTCGATGAGAATGAAGATGATAAGAAGAGAGCAGGGAGAGTTGGAGGAAAAGAAGAAGAAGAAGTAAGGAGAAGTTGGTAGTACAGTTCTTCATGTAAATAGTAGCAATATAGGATAACAATCTGTCGCGTTTATATAGTAGAGTTAGTAAGGTTGTGACCAGTACCTGTTATTACCTCTGACTGTGTGACAAGTAATAGAGAGATGGAGAGAGGGAGAGACGGAATAGAATTTCCTTGTTTTATGATGAAATGTGACGATGCTTGCTGTCTCTGTCGAGGGCTGACATCATCACCTTTAACTTCACCTTCACCCACATGGTCTAAGTCTAGACGTCTGGACTCTGGTCTTTTAGTCTGGTTTTAACTTAAGAAGAGAGTGGTTGTTGATCCAATAAAACCAAAACAAAGAGCAAAGCCAAACTCTTTTTTCTTCTCTTTTCTTCTCAACAATATATATCAATCTATTATTAATCTTCATTAGATTGATTATTTAATTTTTTTCTATCCTTATCCTATAGAAGAAAAAAAAGAAAGAAGAAGATTTTAAATAGAAGAGTCTATTTCAAACTTGATATTGTGATTTCCTTCTTTTGTGCATTTATTGGACCATAACTGATTTATGAGTGCACCCCAAGCACCACCACGATTTGCTAATAAGAACTTAAATCCTCTTGTTAAGCCTCCTGCAGGAAAAGAGAAACCAAATGGTATGAACTGATTTCCTGGATTTTTAATTTATTGTTTTGTATTTTTCGCTTAAGTAAGATCTTCATGATTCATTGTCTACAATATCTAGGACCAACGACAAAGCAAGGACCAGCTGTATTAAATGTTGGACCAAAGAAAATGGGTCGTGCTGTTGGTGGTGCAGCTGTTCCAACTGCTCCTGTACCTTTGAATACACATTCCCTAAAGATGGAAAACAAAAGTAAAGACACAGTGGTGACTTCTGCAACGAATAGTCCGTCTGTTTGGGGTCAACCTCCTCCAACATCATCACAAACTCAGCCACAGTCTATTAGTCAGCCTAGTTCCGATAATGATAGTTCTCCATCGAAGCCTCGTCTATTACCACCATCAGCTGCAAGTGTATCTGGTGGAGGAACAGCGGCAAATGCATCGACAGCTTCTGGATCAGCCAAGCCTGCCCCTTGGGCTAAAAGTGGAGCTTCAGGGGATGCTAATGCATCGGACGCGTCGTCCAATAATCGTGCTACAACTGCAGCTGCTAAACCAGTTCCTAAAAGATGGGCAGTGGACGATGATGATGAGGAGGATGAGAGTGAAGAAGAAAGGCGACCTGCTTCCTCTGAGCAGTGGCCGTCTGATTTCCGTGAATCAGTTGACATTTCTGGAGGTGATCATCGTGAGCGTGCAGATCGTGTTGATCATCGTGAGCGTCCAGATCGCCCTCCATCATTACGGTATCAGAACATTCCAACTGGCAATGTTCATCGACGAGAAACAGAAAGGGAGAGACCTCCTGCTCGTAATCATCCTGGTGGTTATGATGAAGGCTCGTCAATTCAGCAGCGTCCTCGCACTCGTGCTCCTTATGATCATGATAGTAATCAGAGTAACACACAGGTAAATATTAGTTGCGCAATGTGATTCCCCTTTACTATATTCATCCCACTCTTCCTCTTGCTTTATAGTTGCGTCGTGGCCCCAGTAGTAATCCGGGTATATCTGTCAACACCTCCTATCATCTGAGTCGTTCTGCTGTTTATAAACCTGGCCCTCCAGCTATTGCAAATAGTCTTGGTTATGATGACCGAGGTAGAGGTGGAGAGGAAGGAGATAATCGTGATTATAAGCCTCGATCTAGATCAACTAGTGAAGATTTTACTCCTCATCGTTTTGGCTTCGGGCATGGTGGCTCTAGTCATGGGGGGCCTCCGATGGGATACAATCGTTTCGAATCCCCCAACACTGGATTAGGAGCTGGTCGAGTGAAAGGAAATGAGGATTCTATTGATCCTTCTGCTATTGAAGCAGCAAGGCAGGAGGTTGAGCTTTTAGAGTCACAGAAAAGACGGAGTAGTGGATCTCAGTCTGAAGAACCTCCACACGGGTTTGAGGGTGGTCCTTATCAAGGAGGAGGGAGAGGATGGAACCCACGTGATAGAGATAGAGACTATCCGCCATCAAATGATAATTACCGGCGTGGTGCGGCAGCATGGGATGGACCGCGTTTCCGCCCTGATGAAGAACGTCGACGAGATATGCCTTCTCGTTATGGGCCGCCAAATCATGTACCGAGGGAAGAAGACGGCCGCTTTGGAGGTAGAGAAAGCCAACCTTTTACGCGCGGGCCATATCCACCTCGTCATATGCTTGGTGAGGAACGAGAAGGGAATAATGCAAGGAGTGGCCACAGTTTACAAAATGACACCAGAAAAGGTCCAGAAGTGTGGGAACGTGCAAAGCCTCCACCTCCACCATCCTCATCAGCCCCAGTTGATGAACATCCCGCTGAAAGCAAGCAATCTTCTGTGAACCAACTGCATGGTTCAGTTTCAGTGTTACAGCATCCTCGTGCGGAAGATCCCACATTGAGACGCAGGGTCCCTCATCCTGATGAACCGTCTGATTCTGGTGAGAAGGGTGGCAAATCATATGTTAGCCTTTTCCCGGAAGGAAAACATTCTTCTGAAGTTGATCATGAGGAATCATCATCTCATTCACCTCCAACTTCTGATTCTACAGCTCGTGAGCCATCTTCCATTAATGCAATACCACCCGCATCATCACCTTCTACATCTCGCCCTCGTATGCTATATGATCATAAAAGCAGTCAAATGGTGGATCCTCATGTTCTCACCTCTTCTGCATCCCATCGCAACCCTCCATCTAACTCCACATCACGAGGAGAGAAAGAAAGCAAAGATAGTGTTACCTCAGCTGGTGGAAATCCCACCGCTAGTCATACACGGCGTGCCCCTCCGAAGGAAACAGAGTCTGCAAGTAATGCTCACAGAGATGATACTGGAAGATGGACCAAGATATTACCCCCTCCTCAGTCTCATCCAATTCGTCGCGGCAGTGAAGATTTGACTAAAGAGGAGGGTCGTGTGGAAGAGAATGCGCCGACTTCAACTGCTGGGGGGGCTGCTGAAACCGATGGCACTCAAGTGCATAGAAAGCGTCGTTCGTCTGAAGAAGAGAAAATTAGATTGGAACAGGAAGCTCAACGTAAAGAAGCTCGTAATCGAGAGCGTGCGCAGCGGGGTCCTCGTACAAAAGGCGTTCTGTATCGCTACAATGAACATGGAGATATTGAAAGAGTGATAACTGAAGCCGAGAAGAGTCAGCATGTATCAAATTCAGTAAACGAAGCTCCATCTACTACTCACAAGGAGCATAGTGAGCACAAAGTTATTCCACCTCCCACAAAGAGTGAAGAGGCACAGGAGAATTCTTCCGCTGTGTCAACTATTTCCAGCGCTGAGAAGGATGTCAAAGAAACACGTGCTGAAACGGTGAAACAATCTACCATGGTTAGCTCTGAAGGGAGTGAAGGTTTGTCAACGGCAACTACTCCGCATTCATCGAATGTGCTCTCGCAGCCTGCCACGGCATCCCCTGCCAAAACTGCATGGAGTGCACCACAGACTACGTTGGCTGCTGTTAGTGCCACAACCTCCACTTTCACGGCACCTCCAGGCATGTCTCAAGGTCCTGTTGTTACTTCTGCTGTTGCGTCTTCTCCGGCTACTGGTAAGATTGATGTTATTTCTGAAGAGAAAAAGAGTGCCTCCCACACCAATCTTGAGAAAGATGCGGAGAAGAAAACAGAAGTGGTCAGCAGCGAAGAGATTGCTCAACCAGCCACCACCTCCGTAAGTGCTGCTCCACCTGCTCCAGTTGCCACACCGACTGCTGTCCTGAAATCTTCGTCTACACAACCATCATCGTCCGATCTTACTCAGACCCAACCCCATGTGACTGGGGCTGGCCCAAGCCATACCCAACCCCAACCCAATACAACTCCTTTGTCCAATACCCAGCAATCGCCTGTACTTCTATCCCATTCTTCACAACCCAACAATCAGTTTGGTGGACAATCTCATCAACCTCAGTTACAACAGCAGCAGCAACAGCAACAACATCAGCAACAAATGCATCTTGCACAAGCTCAAGCATACCAGCTTCATCAAATGCAACAAATGCAACAAGCTTATCAACAAATGCAACTTCAACAGTCTCCTCAACTTTCTCCTTTAAGTCAACAATATCTTCAATTTTTACCCCAACATCAACAAGTTCAACTCCAGCAATATCAAGCATACCAGCAGCAACAACAGCAGCAACAACAGCAACAGCAGCAGCAACATCAGCAACAACACCAACAGCAGCAACAGCTGCAGCAACTGCAACAACAACAATATCAGTATCAGCAGTCAATGCTTCACCAGCAACAACAAGCGCAACAGCAACCCCATCAAAGCCAACCGGCCTCTCATGTTCTTGGAAATGATCTCCAGCAACAAGGTTTTGCACACAAAAAGGAGAAGTCGTCCCCCAATCCCCATGTGGGACCGGGATTATCCGGCACATCCTCCCATCAGTCGAATCAGGGAAATCAACAAGGCCATGGGTATCCTCAGACTGCTGTTGCATTAATGATGAATGCCACTAGCGGACAAGGTCATCGATTGCCTCCATCCAATGAGTCTGGGCACGGAAAAGATGCCTTCAAGGACCTTCATGCGGTCCCAACGCACGAAGCAAATTTGGATATGAATGCACAATATGCACAGAATATGGCTCTTCATGGTGGAATAAATTATGTTGCTGGAGGTTTAGGATGGAATTTTCAACCCGTACAGTGGTCTGGTGGACCCCCAACAGCTGCTGGGGGAGGCAATCCTACTCCGTCAGGAGATCCTGCCTATGCAACAGCAGCTGCTGCTGCAGCGGCATTCAGCAATTTACAAGGTTCGTTAGGTGCTGGTAACTTCGCTGGACTAATGCCGTCAGGAACTGCTCATCCTGCTCATGGGCATTTCCTACCTCCTCATGGTACACCACAAGCTCTTTATGCCCAGTTGGTGCCTCCAGATGCTGCTATGTTTTACACATCTGATGCGTTTATGCATGGACATGAATTGGCCCAAAATGCTGTTCCTGCTTCTACATTTATGACGGAAATGCATAGATCGCCTGGAGGATTCTCCTCTTTTGGGAGCTTGCCTAACTCCTCTCAAATGATGATGGGCAATGTGCACCTTCCTCCACAACAGATGCCATTATCTCCTAATCTGCATCCAATGATCCATCCTGGAATTCATGGAGGAATGGCTAATCCAATGCTTCCATCCAATAACCTTGCTCAACATCCAGGTATGCCGTTGGGTATGTCTCCTATGGGAAACAGCGGCGGAAATAACTCTGCGATTCCTCATCATTCTCCTCCTCCGCCTGCAGGAAGTGGCAGCAGTGGTAGTGGGTTGCACGGCGTGCGAGATGGCAACAACCCACATCCTGCATCCGCGGCTGGCACTAATTTTGGTGATGTATCTGTGAAAAGTCAAAGTCGAGGCATAGCTGAAAATGGTTCTCTTGGAGAGGACCTTTCTTCCTCCACTGGTCAGCAGCCCATGACTAATACAGTGTCTGGTAATTCAGGCAATGCAAGTGGTAGTACGTTTTCTTCTGGTGCTGTACGTACACGGCCGGGTCCTGATGGTGGCTATGTTGCAAAGGAGATGAGGAAGCATCTTCCTCCTTCTATTCATTCAAACTCTCGATCTGGTGACCCTCCGGGTGGTGTCCTTAAGAGTGAGGACGCTAATAATGGAGACCAGTCGGCTTTCGCCTCTTCCAGTCTTCCGCATCCTGCAACCGTTTCTTCTATAACTAATCCTTCCAACTACAGCAGTGCAAGTCAGGAAGCCTCTGCAAATAAGTTGCAAATAGCTCCTACCTTGTCTTCATCTGGGGGGTTGCCTAGAAGCTCTGATCGCTCTTCATCAGCTGCAAATAGCCACCCTTCAACAGGAGTAAGAAGGGAAGGTGGTGAGAGAGATCACGATCGTTCAGGCGGAGGAGCGCGACAAAGAGGTCGCGATTCGTCAGGAATGACACCTTCGGGTGTTGTTGAAGGAACTGGTGGCTTTGGTGCTCGAAATGTACAATCATCTGCCGGCAACGGCGGAGGACGAGGCCAACCATACCGTCGTGGACCTCCTGCAACTGCTAAACTTGGTCCAGACAGTAACTTGGAGGTTGGACAAATCTCTCCAGCTCCTGTTTTGTCTTTACCAGTCGAACCTTCCACTATCCCCCCTTTAGCGATGCCCCGCGGAATGGGTAGGATGGGCGCTAGTGGAGGAGGAAGCAGAGGAGGAGGAGGGAGAGGGAGGGGTTCGAGTGGACCTCCAGCCACACAAGGAGATCTTTCAACACGAAAGCCTCCTGTTTATTCCACCTACTCTGCGGGTCCTGGTGGTAGTACTCCTGGTAGTGGCACTCCTGGTGGGGGTAGTTATAGCAATGGCGGAGGACGAGGAGGCGACCGTCGTAGAGATCGCCGAGAGGACGAAGACAACCGAAGAGGAGGTGGCAGTGAAAGAAGCGGTGGTGGCGGAGGAGGACGAAGCCGAGGTGGTACACCGCGTGAGACAGAAGGAAGTAGTAAGAAAGGACCAGTTTCTACTCAGCCTGCTGCAAGCACTCAGTCCACTTCTTCGACCCCCCTTCCTCCTCCAGCGAATACATCCACAGGGTCCACTTGATGATCAGTTGATTTGCTGTAGCTCCTTCTCATCGAAGTGCCGACATCTGTTTAAAGCGCTGAACAGAATTATTTAACCATTCTAGAAGAATATGGTTATTTCTTTACGTTGATGATTCATTGGACTTCTTCAGTAACTTTCTAATGGGATATCCTAATTTCTTCCTAGGGCTTGAAGTCCATGCAGTTTTCCGTGACTTTTGCGTTCTGAGTCAGGTGCACCCCCCCCCCCACCACCACACTACAAGCTGGGTTCAATTCAAGTTCGAGTTCTGGAATGTTCGATTTTCGAGTTGGAAGTTCCAATTTCTGAGTTCCGGGAGCTCTTGCCTTCTGCGTCAGAACAGAAAGCAACCGCTGCTCTATTCCCAAGCCACACAACTCCCTTGAATCGGGAACAAAACAAAACAGACCATCCAATTTTATTTCTTTCCCATCTGGACGAGTATCCGTCTTATTTGCCGTCTGTCTTCCTCTTCTTTACCATCTAAAAGAGTACCAGAAGAAGAATTCTCTGCTTTTTTTCCGTCAAAGAAGAATCAGACCAAATCCCACAGTATATTTTGAATCAATAGTTGCCATTTCCACAGAGAATATGATATCTACTGATTCTTCCATCATTCATCCTTTCTTATTGATTCCTCCATCCAGTGAGGAGCGAATGGCTATCCATAAATTAAGTCGAGAAGGTAAATCTCTCCAAGAAGATGAGATCCATGCCTTGTTGACCAAAGCACGACCTTCTTTGTCCCGTCCAACCACTATCGATTATGATCAACAAGCAAATCAGTTTGCTAAGTATACTACTTTAGGCTGCTTTAGTGCAATGATAATTTGTAGTATTTTGTTTTCATTCTCTCAACATTGTGTTATTTCTACCACCTGTTGAAGTGAACGACTGTTGAATGCTTTCCTGCTCATTTTAGCATCATAGGTACCTATGTATATTTGTTACTATTGTTCTTTCGTAAAATTTGGACTGAATTTTGAGTGTCATAATGTTGACGATAATATCTCATGCCTTGTTTGATATTGAGTGTTCGGCCATAACATTTGATTGTAATCAGTGTGGCCAAGAAGCTTTGCTTGGGTGTTCAAGGCTGTAGTCTTTTTATGCAGCATTTCCGCAATATGCGTGTAGACAGGTTCTATTCTACTTTTGTGGATTATGTGTATATTAGCTTCAATTCTTGTCATACTAGATGGTAGGAAAGATGTAGACTTAGTATTCGACTCAGTAAAAGCATAACAATTCCAATCAAATCAATCAAGTTTGTAATGCGATTGTTACAGTAGCAATTTTCTTCTTTTACAACCTTCAGTTTTTCAAAAACTTGATCCTTGTAGCACCTTGCTAACTTAAATATTAAGATTTGAATCTACAGAGCACAGAGATTTGTGTAAAAGCTTAATATGGCAGGGCACAGGGCACACAAGCCTCCCCACCACGCCAGCACACAGTTGAGCACAAAAAGAGTCAGCAGGGCAGGCTTCTCATCTTGTCTATTAGTTGGTAGGATCTCATCCTCAGCTGTGTTGACTATTAAGACAACATTCTTTTTGGTCTTTCATATCTTGCTAGTACAGGGAAGGAGAGGGAGAGAAAGAAAGAAGTTATCAATTTATCTCATTTACCAATCCTAAGAGACTATTTAAATCAGGATTTTTTATTGTGTGTTGGTTGAGATGGTACGAAGTCAAGTTAGTCCATTAACCTCTCCTAATACAAGTAACAAAGAAAAAGACTTATTGTTCAATTTTACTCTTCCTTCATTAAGTAATGATGAAAAAGCTGCATTAAAATCCTGGTTGAAAGGTTCTTCTTCTTTGAAGGAGTTGGGTAGTCAGAAAATCTGCTCTTCATCTACTCTTTCTAATCATGAACATCATCCAATGTATCCTGTTGAGGAAAATCGTTGGTTATCAGCTGTGATCATTATTGTAATTCTATGCTGTATCATGATATTTGTTTCATTTGTCATCTATCGTCATCATCCTAATTATCATACTTGCCCCTCTTTTCCTTATTGTTGAGTTCAAGTCAGATGTTGAATGTGGACTCTGGTTTTGTGTGTGAGATGTTGTTGTTTACTGGGAGGAAAATGGAGAATGGGGTACTTTTATGTTTGTGTGTTAGCTTTGCTTTCAGAACAGATTTTCAAATTGCTCTAAAGTATAGAAGCTACCATGAGGATCTATGCATATGTTTATTGAAATGAAAATTGGAAGTGAAGGGAGATTTATTGCATTGGTTGTTGTGTTGTGTATGTTGATGGTACAATCCTTCTTAGTGATAGTGTAGCCTCTTTGGCACATGTTATGATTGGACGGTGTTCTATTTCCCATTGTTGCTGCATCCACGATCCAGAGCATGGTAAATCTATGGAGTTTCTCTGGCAGAGTTCTTTTCGTGCCATACTATCTCATTTTTCGTAGGTGGACAACCAGAGTTCTTTTTCTTTTAGCTTCTTCGAAACATGGCACCCTTTGTGATGATGATAGTAGGTGTGCAGTTGTTGTAACAATATCTTTATTGTAAATAGCATAGCTTGGGGAAATGTTCTCCATAAACTCTAATTAACTTCCTTTCATCGCAGTGCTTCCTTTATTTCCGGTTTCTTGCAACTTGTCCTACCTTTTTATCAAAGCATTGTGGTGTAGCCAATTCCGCTGAACAAATTGTATCTTTCCTGGGGATAAGCTGTCAATAATCTATTTCCCAGATCTGTTGTGTCGTGGATGTCCACGTAGACTTGCACAGTGCAGTGGACCAAATTTTGATTCCTCCTTTCACCTCTGCGCCTCACAGATAGGTGGATTTATGAATCCACTTTTACGACTTTTTCACGGTGTAAAAATGGCTTTTCCGTTTTGAAGGCGGAAAACTGGAAGAGTTTTGGGCTGTGCCACTACGCTTTTTGTGCCAAGGTGTGCAGGGCTGGTAGTGAAACAGGCACAGCTCGGTCTGAAGCCTCTCAGCCTCCACAGCACCTGGCCAGCATGCAATCGCGTTGTGCCAAGCACTCCGCCCGCTCCACTGCTACTATCATTATCAAATCAAGAGAAGAAGCTATTGACCTTCATTGTTCAAGGTGAGTTGGTCTTTCTAGTTATCCCATATTTTTTTTGATTCTCTTGTTGACATTTGATTTCATCAACAGAAGGACAATTTGAAAACTTCTAGTGGAATTTATTTTTGTTCTGATTTGAGAGCAGTGGAATTTCATTGTTTTGTCCAAGGAAGGAAATTCTGTTCTTTCCATTCACTACCTTGCATCGAGTTTAAGAAGGAAGTTATTGATCTCTTTCTCTTCAACTATACTTCACCAAGTGTGACCGAATTTATTCGACAACCGTTGATGTCTAGATCCTATTATTCGGTAAGTTTCTTTCACTGACTTTCGGAGTTCCATCTAACTCTCTCCTCCTGGCAGGTCTAGTAATACTCCTGATCGCTTCATCATTTTGATTTATTAGCCGTCTTTTGCTGCCTTCGATCAACTCTTAACGTAACCGATCTGAAAACTAGCAAATATGAACGAAGTCTTTCCACTCTTGCTCAGATTATCTCAAGACTGCCCATCTCTGGACATTCTTGGAGACCTTCTCATGAGAGCCTTTTCTTCTTTTCCACATTCCAAAGTGGCACCTCCATATTGCGGTGGCTTGGTAGTGGAAGAGAAAACCGTGTTAATTTACGTCGAATCTTATTCTTTCTATCAAGCACTTCTTTTGGCGGGCAAAATTGAGTTAGGTAACAATTTGGCCTGCCGTTGCATTCCTTTACCTCCGTCCTATTCTTCTTGCCTATTGAGATTGAAGATTGAAGGTGATCAAGCTACCGAAATTATGGAGCCTTTGAATGTGATCGTTAACATTGTTACTCAGCAACTTAAAGAGTACATTTTGGAGCTTCATTATGGTACTGATCAAGTTGTCATTGTATTTCGTCATAACCAAGCTTTGCGCCACGGCCAGCTGTGCGTGGAAGAGATCATCAAGGGGTACAATTGGCGTGTTGCGATATTTTGCAACCATCTTAGTTTGCATGACTTCTCCCTCCTCTCATCTTTGGCGGCGGTAAACAACAGAATGGAAGGGGAGCCGTTTGGCGATGAAGTGCGCTGGTCTGCTTCTCAACTTACCCGTGCACTCATGAATGGAAGAAAAGAAGCTGGATCTCCGCCTCTTATTATTGCAGTCTTTCCTCATAGCCTTCCAATAAACCGTTTTCCATCTGAGATAGCTGAGGAAGAAGAGGTGAAAAGGAATTCCCGAAAGAGGGTTTGGATGGTAGTTTGTAATGATGTCGAAGCGATGAAACTTCGTGCGTACGATCCAATCAATTATTCTAATGGATCAATCGTCATTTATGACATGAGCATGGTCTCCATTGTCAACCCCGCTTCAACGAAAATGGGAGATGAGAATGCGTTATCTCCTCCTGGTTTGAAAGGTATTTCTGCTTCCCACCCTGTAGTGGGTCGTGGTGATGATCAAGAGTCGTCTCAATTCGGGGATGGACCATCCCCTCAGAACTACAACGCATTTTCGTCCTCTACGTTTATGGACTCTAGCTCATTTTTAACTTCGACGCTTGGTGAGGGTAAGAGTAATGGAATGCAAGAAGACTTCGCTGGCGGTGTGTCTTTGAGACAGACTAATTTTTCAACGTCTGCCAGAAATTCGTCTCCAGGTAACTCGGTTATTGGTTCTGGTAGAGATCCACAGAATCTTAACTGTGATGATTGGCTTCAGCCTTCTGGTTCTTCGATGACTAATTCCCTATTTCCGGACACATTTCCCTCGTACGACCCTCAGACTGGGGCTTCTTCTCGCAGAAGCGATCCAGACAGCTTCCAAGGCAATGAGAATAGCCTTCTCAATCCTTTGAGTGGATCGATTGTTAATTCTCTGTCGAATATGTCCAAATCCTCGAGATCGTTGCAAACACAGCCTTTTCTGACCTCTATTCCACCGATGTCTTCCGCTTCTGTTATCATGAATAATGATGCTGCTTCAACTGCAATTTCTACCCTATCTGCTGGAAGTAGATCCTCCTTTTACAGTGGTCTTCAAGAAGTACCTGGTAAAATTTATCGTGGTAGCTATGTCTTCGCCGATCGTGAGGCTGGTATATTCTTCTTTGCTTTTGAGAACCATTTCAAGGACTATCTTAAGAAGACCTTTCAAGTTGTAGTGGAAGAAAGCGATTTTTCTGCTCAATATAATACGAAAGGTAGTGGAATGTATGGTGGAATCGAAGGTATTGATGGCTTTGAAAGAGAATCCATTTCTCAAGGAGCTGACTATCCGCCCAAGAATATTGTATTGAAAGTGACTTTTTTTGGACCCAACCCTAAAAATGTGTTAAATACGAGAAAGTATCTCGAGCAACTCAATACAACATCCTTGGCTCGTATTCAGCTGTTCTTCCCCAAAGTTGGTGCTAAGAAGTACAAAGAGATCTATCAGTGCAAAACGAATCAATTAACCTATTTGCATCAAATTCGCTCTCAAATTTTGAGCTACGCGGATGGAGGTGCTTCTTTACCTCAAGCAAATATCGCGGATGCTTCTAAGGCCGTGGATCCCTTGATCAGTCAAGGTTTTGTTAACATTCGTATGAAGCCGCCTTTCCATCCTCCTTCCCACCAACATTCTTCCTTTCCTTTGGATGTAACGGTGACCATTTGTGGATCTATCTTTTGCACTGCTCATCTCCCCCTTTTGCAATCCATCGAGCAAGCATTCCACTCTTTATCCTCGGATTACTTAATCCTCGACTTGAAGATTCCTGCGCATCATCCCATGAAGCGTCATCTAACTATCAAGGCACTGCGTGAAGAGTTGATTATGAGGCATGGATTAGTGGCTTTGCGCTGGGAAGAAGCATCTAAAGCTTCCAACAACTTGGGGACGGCTAAGGTGTGGGCGGAAAGCGTAACCGCAATCCAATCCTTAATGAAAGAAATTCAAGCCGCGGAGAACATGCTCTCTTTACCTGGTGGAGGCGAGTCGAGTAACTATACTGATATGAATAAGGACTTGGAATACCATTTGTTAGTCAACAGAACGACAAACACTATCCACTCTACTCTACCAGCACCCTCTCAATCAACTAACATTTTGGATGGTCTTGGAGGCAAGAATCAGAATGGTCAAATGACTGGAACCCTCAATGGCAATGCATTAACCCTCTCGGCTGCGAATAACAAGGGTGTTCTCATGGATAGGAGCGGAAATGCTCCGCTTCTCGATGGGGCGAATAAGAACAACAATTCCTCTCTTGACGATAATGCTTTGAATAACAACCGGGAGGTTGTCAAAGCTGTTGTCCATCTGCCTGATCTCACTCTTCGCTACGTGCTATTAGCTCCTTCTGTTAGTGCTGCATTTCATGACCTTCTCACTTCCTACTCGACTACTTCAGATGACAATTCGAAGTTGAATATGAAGTATCCCTACCGTGATCGTCATGATCCTTATGCTATGTTGCTGCTAGAGGGAGATGCTGAAGTGGTCGATAAAGTTCGTTGGGCTGTGACAAAGTGGTTGAGTGAGACCGCTCAGGCGTTACACACAATCTATATTCTTGTTCCTGAGGATCTCTATCTCCAATTGTTACTTCGAGATGATTTGACTGCTGTGAAGCACATTCAAGGGCAAGCTGGTGTCTATTTAAAGCTTCTCGATCACCTTCAGTCAAGGCAGCAATCTGGGAATCAGAAAGGTCATTCTAACAATGCTCGCTTCAATCAAAACAATTCGTTGAATGAAGAGGAAGAGGCACTCAGCCAAGCAACGTCTGTGTTTGATATGAGACTTCTCCGTTGCCCACCCATTAAAGAAGGTGGTGATTACGGCTTGGGTGGTCTTGAAGGAAATCGAGTGGATGCTGACAGTAATGCGAACGACATTCTTCTTTCCGTCAATGTTCGCTCTCTTCCCACCACCATCAATGGGGTTGGTGCTCTCGGAGCATTTGGAGCCCCTCTCAGTCAATCTAATCGCTCTTTGGAAGTATCTGTTGCGAGCTCTTTGGACAGTTTCTTGAAGTCATCAACGAGCTCATCCGCTCATTTTCTGACTTTTGTGACGCCTAAACAACCCATTACTTCTTCTCATATGAGCATTGTTTTCAAAGACAACGATAATGTTCAAGGCGAATCGTGTGAAGAGTCTGCTGGTATTATAGTTGCTTTCCATGATGTTCTCAAGAAATATATTTTAATGGTTCAAGTTCCTGATTTCCTTTCAGTGAATGAAGGAGGGTCTGTTTCGTTTGATCAGCTGTCTGCAGTAAACTATCTTTCGGTGGCTAGACGGAGATTACAAGACTGTATTGTTTGGGCTGCTCAGAGAGGGCTTTCCTCTTTGGCCTTCCTTTTACCTACGGACCTATTTGGCTCTGATAATAGTGATGGCCAATACTCCTCGTATTGGAAGGAGTTTTCGAATGTTCATGTTGATTTGCTGATGGAGATTATGTCTACACCAATGGAGGCAGCCTCAGCTCCCGCAGTAGTCACAGCGTTGGGTAATTCCTTGACCTCAATCGTCTTTGTTGAGTGCAAATACAGCGAACTTCGGTCAGCTGTGGGTGCTCCAGAGAATGTTCCTGTTGCAAATGAAGATGAGCAAGAGGGAGAAGAAGTGAAGGAAAGCACGGGAGAATCAGAAGAGAATATTCCCAACAATGCCACTTCTTCGTCTGAAGATAACAAGCCTTCTTCTTCTTCATCTACTCAATCTCAGATCAATTTGATTCCTAATAAGAATCCACCGGTTGTCAATCGCATCCTCCAGCATATTGATCATCAGTACAAGTTTCCTTCTTTTTCCAATCAATTATCTATGAATATTGATGAATATCAGCATGCTGGTCATAAGCAGCCGTCCCTCGTGATTCAAATGTTACAATGTAACGCTCCCTTACCCGTAATGTTCGCCCGCCATCTGGCTAATACATCCAAGGTCAACGCGCACTCGGCGAATAACTTCGGCAGTATGAAGATGCCCTCTTCGCATCATCAGCAGCAATATTCTCCATACTCTTCGGCTTGGCTTTTGGATGATTCTGCTAATGGCATTCGTTCTCAATCTGGCCACTATTCGCCTGTTAATGCATTTGGAGCGGATAATTCTGGTGGAAGAGCACGCGGATTGGTGATGAAAGGCTTGAAAGAAGGTCTCAATCATGCTCTTGGCCTCATGCAGCATCTTCTCCACCATCCTCACCCACTTCTCTATCTCGCAAATCATCAACAACAAGCGCAGCAACAGCAGCAGGCGGCTAATAGTATCAATACTATTCCTGCCATCAAGCCTTCTCCTTCTAATGGAGCTATGATGTTTGGGGGAGCAGGAATGGACCCCAAGGTTATTGGTAACTTCCCTTCCGCAGCCATGATGCGTGACGATGGATTTAACTTGAATCAGCAGTATGGAAGAGACTTCAATGCCCGTACTTTGGGAGTTACGGCGCCTTCTGTTGGTATGCAAATGGGTGATTCCAGACGAGGCATGGATGGTCGCAATAACAACAACAATGTCTTCTTGAACCGACCTCAAGCACCAAGCAATAATTATTCTCAGTTCTATCAACCTCAGCACTCCTCTCACCAGCCACAGCGTTCTGGACGTCAATTGGCTCAAGCTCAACATGCTGGACGAGGAGGCTTCAACAACTACTATGAGCAGCAGTCCAATCTTTCCGATGGAATGAGTTATCGCAGCTCCGCTTGGAGCGATAGCAGTTTCTCTCGACCTTTGTCTGTGGCGTCAGAAAATATTCATGGGGGAAGGCCTGGAGGAGAAGGCTTGCGCCAAGTGTATCACTCTGATCATAGACAGGGCTCACAACAACAGCACCACCATTATTATCAACAGCAGCAACAACAACATCAACCACGATCATCTTTTCAGTTGTACTCTTCATATGAATAAAGTGCTTCACAATATTGGGAGTGACAATGGAAAGATGAATTTTCCATAGTGACAGAGTTGTTGAAGCGTTATGTTGACCTGTTAGTGGAAATTGATTCTTGGGTTTACTAACAGCGATAGATTATTCTACGCCTTATTATTGTTATTGTAGCTTCTGTTCGCCTGTGATATATGATGGGTTGGGCATAAGTAAGCTACTGTCTTAGTAAAGACCATACGAACAGATAGTAGAACTGCTTAATTTGACATGTCTTCTCTGCAGTGTGTCTAGCTATACATGCTGTAGTTGTATTCACATTGGTCTTGCGCAAAACCCAATTGTTTTTATTTTGATTTACCTTAGCATAGTCTCTCAATAGCGTGAGTGCAGATTGCTTTTGCTTAAACTGCCTGCTACTATATTAAACATTAACCACATCAAATACTCCCAATTCCTTTCTTTATTTCAAGTTAGGTTAGCTGGTTGAGCTGTAAATTGCCCAGAACACTATAGATAGAGTGGAAATGGAAGAGATAGGATAATTTAGTGAATTACTCGATTATCTATAGTAGTCTACTGTTCTTACAAAGGCTTTGATAAACTCTCCATTCTTTGTTCCCATGTCACAGATTTCATAGATATCGAGAACCTTGAATTGGAACTTAGCTATATTGGTTCCAATATAGCTATTATATTAAATATAGCTATCATATTGTGTTATCGTTACAGCTAGATTGATTCACAGCATCATAATTTTACTGGTCTAAATTGCTCTAAAGCTCATGGTATTTGGGCAGGGATTTTCGAAAATGGAAGTGAAACTGCCCGAGCTTACTGCTCAAGTGAGGTGGTGCTGAACCGTCAGGAGCCGCTGCGCCTCACTCCCTTGGTTGAGGAGGTGGGAAACCACAAAAACACCTGTTTTCCACTGATAAAACATGTTTTCTGAGGTGTGGTGGTGTATGAGGGTGGGCGGGTGAGCCGGCTGCTGCTCCGGTGCAGGGTGAGGGTGAGGGTGAGGGTGAGGGTGACTCTGCTGACCAAACTAGTCCGTCTATCCACCAACAACCTGCTGACCCTACCTCCTCCCTCTTGCCCTCTTATCCATCCCACCATTTCTCTATTACAAAGACTTGATCACCTTGTCTATTGTATTGATTGATATTCACATTGACATCATCTTGTCTCCCTTTCGTTTGGGCAGTTGAATAGTGAATTGAAGAATTGTTGAACAGATCTATCCCACCCTTTCTGTAACAACAACCAAGAACAACAACAGCACTAGTAGTATTAAGATTTTCTTTCTATTCTACTAGGAACATCATTTGTCCGCTTCTTAATTCCTGCTATTGCTATCTGATTTTAAAATCCTATCAAAGAGCGATTGACATTTCACTGTATAATTGAACAGTGACGTACAATACCAAGCTCTTCTTCCCTTCCTTTTAGTTACAACTCCTAATAGTTTACACTTTTTCTTCGTATAAAATTCAATCAAGTCGCATAGATGATATCCTTAAAAGAGATCCAGAATGATGCTGACCATGGAGACTATGTCTTCACTTTGATTGTTCACAACACTCAATCCTCTCAGAAAGAGGAAGAAACCATTCAGGTTAGTTTGAAACTTTTTATCGCCATCCTTTTACATTCTCTTAGTGAATCTTTTGTTTCTTGTGCATTTGTTTTACAGGTGCGGCGTAGTCACAAGTTAGTGGATAACTTCTTACGAAATAATGACGCAACGATTGCCACAACTCCCACCACGACCACAATGCCTCCATCTTCCTCTCTGACTGTGGATGAGTTGTTTACCTTGTTCTCTGGAGTATTGGAAGCTTCTACCTCTTCCTCTGATTTTGGCAATAATGAGGAGAACAAGAAGCGCAAGATCTCTGCTGTGGATCTTTTGACCTTTTTGGACGATTCTCCTCCTTCGCCTTTATTATTGTTTAAATCTCTCTCCGTCCAAAGACGTGTTGACTCTATGGAAACAACCGTTAAGAAGATGTATAACCGTCTCGAAGGCTTAGAAGCACAGTTTAATGAAGTCTATAGACTTGTTAAAAAGCTGGTTGAAGAAGAAGTGTCGGATGTCAGTGGCGTTGTAGAAGCATTGGTGGAACCACTTGCCTCTTCCATCTCTACTGAAGATAACTTCTGTGTCCTTGACAGAACGACTGGTCAGACTGTCGACGAGGTTACACCAGACGATACTCCGTTAAGTGGTGCTGCTGGTGGTAAGCAACTGCTTTCTACTCGTTATCTACAAGATTGTGAGACCTTATCATTTGCGTGCCTACCAGCAATAGAACTCGGTGAAGGTGGAAATGAGAAAGCGAAAGTACAAATTCCCCCCGCTACTACCTTTGCTTTATGTGAACCGCTTGCGCATTCCTCTGATGAAGATGAAGAAGACGTGATCAGTCGTACTTCGGACTTGTCTAACTCTATTCACTGCGGTAATAACGTGGCAGAAGGTGGAGATCAGTATATCGTCTCCGCGCCTTGTGCTGCTCTCTCTTTTGCTCAAGAGGAGGCTCACCAAGCAGGCAAACAACTGGCCAATAATCTGATGAAATGTTTACCGTTGGTCAACTTTTATGATGGAGATATTCTGTCTTTGGAGAAAGAATACAGTCTTACGAAAGAAGATACGGATTATTATCAATATCTTGTGAACTTTCTGCGCAAACAAGTGCGACTTTCAATCAATTGTTCTTTAGTGGAGACTGGTTTACATGAAATTGGATGTGCCTTGCGTGGAGTGGATCAAATAGATCTCTCTGTCTTATTGAGTAGACACCATTATCCCTCTTGGTATAGTACATTATGTGAGAGTCTTGGTAGCTTCTTAACAGGCGAGGATGATGCCAATCGAGGTGATGACGCCAATGCATCTTCACTTGCTTCTCCTCTTCCGCCTGATAGTGTTGATTCAGCCCGTGGTAATGTTGCTGCTGGCAATGGCAAGATTCTAATCAAAGGATTGCGTTGCACAAAATTGAGTGAAGAGAACAGTCAAGTTACATTCACAGTGAATGATGTTTCCATCTCTATGCAAGCCAATCGTCATATGAACTTATGCTTCATGGCTTTCCTCGATGAAGTTAATGTCCTTGTGGGACAAGATAACCTCTTCAAGCGTTCACTTCTCTTAATTCGAGCGTGGTGGACGGCTGGTGCTTCCACTTATACAGGCAGATCTATGGGTCACTATTTGACCACCGAAGCACAAGCGCTAATGGTTTGCACGATCTTTAATTTGCATCACCAGAAAATTCAATCTCCTCTACAAGCATTGGTGATTTTATTAGTGGAGTGGTTGAATTTTGATCCTAACCAAGAAGTGTGGACTCTGCAAGGAAGACAGCCTGCTGGAAATCGCCCACACTCGTCTTCTTCCACAACATTAACGTCTTCCGTGACTTCTTTTTCACTTGGAAAGTCACCGCTTGCTGCTTCTAGCATAAATAGTGGTAGTGAGCAATATTTGATTGGTCAAGACACTCTTGAAAAGTATTGGCGCCTCTATCATCTAACTGATCCAAATCAGAATATGAGTGGTGGAGGAGGAAATCAGATGGGTGGAGCCACTCAAATTCACCCCTCTTATCATCCTGCAATGACCAACATGAATCACAATGTGAATGCCAGCAATAATCCTCAGATCTTTGTCTCGCAGTTGGATGGCTATTACAATAATAACAGCAGTAACAATAATAGTATTGGCAACAACCGCCTCACTTCCAATGCATTGAACGATGCTGCCCAGCCGTTGGAGGGTGTTAATTCATATCCTCGTAGTGGTCTTACTATCATTCATCCCTTCACGGGAGAGCCGATTGTCAGAGCTGTACTCAAGAATCGATTGGTCTCAACTAAGCAAATGCGCACGATCGATCTTGCTGTTAAGGAGACTGCTACTATGCTCCTTGATTTGCTGATTAATGTTTACAATCGTCAACAAAGATCGGTACCCATGAATCAAATGAGCTTATTTGACCATCCTCTATTTTCAGGAATGATGACATATTTCCGAGAGAATAGTAAAAAGATGAGTGTGATTAACCAACAGCAAGAGCTTCACACACAACTCTCTATGGAGAAGTAAGTTATTCCTTCATCTCATTCTCTGAATAATGTCTAAAAGTGTTGGTTTGTGTTGTTTTATAGTGATCTCTTGTTATCCTGTCGATCGATCTATCATTACACATCCAGTGATCGTATTTGGCAAAACATTCTCTTTGTCAACTTCATTCTCTTCTCCATTATCTCTGAATCTGCTATCTTAACAGCGACTATTGAGAGTTTGGCTTTCAAAGGACCTCTTCCAGTTGGGGAAGTGGGAAAGATTCTTACAGATATCTCTTCCATGCCTCAGTTATCTTTACATCTCAAAGAAAAGTTTGGTGGATTGAAGAAGTTCTTGGAGAAGTTCCCTGAAGTCTTCATCTTTTCCAATGATCACCCTTTCAATCCACATGTTCTCCTGAGAAAATGTCTTGGACCAGAGTATCAGAAAATGATCTATCGAGGAGTTATCCCCATGCAAATTATGACCCTCTTCAAGAAGGTAAGAAATCAATATTGCTTATATGACATGCTTTCGAGGTCATCATGTAATGTGGGATTCGATGGTGCTGGGTATAGAATACTGGTGGAAAGAGAGGTAATAAAGGGTCGAACCCTCATGGTACCACTCCTCCTCCCGGCAATACACCTGCAGCAGGGATAGCTTCAATGAACTTAGGCACAGCTTTTGCTCCATCGCATGGTCCCCCATCTGGTGCTGCCAGCATTTCCACTTGGACAGGGGAATCACAGCCTTCTACTTTTTCTGGG
Source organism: Ochromonas danica (assembly GCA_015146655.1). Classification (NCBI taxonomy): domain Eukaryota; class Chrysophyceae; order Chromulinales; family Chromulinaceae; genus Ochromonas; species Ochromonas danica. Next base: position 67,266 of record VKHL01000090.1, on the reverse strand, counting down.
ATGAATTTGGATAAAGTTCAACCTTTCGTACCTTCTTATGGAAGCAGTAACAACAGTATCACGAGTGGTGGAGTTTCTGCTGCTTCGAATGCTTATTCTTCATATCCTTCTCACTCTACGTCGCTGTCATCTCCAACTCCCATGCTGGACAACAACAGTGCCCACCCCTATGCAGGTGTGCCCAATGCCAATAACAACAACAGCTTTTATCACGGCCAGAACAATAGCAGTAGGTATTCATTAGTACAGTCTTATTATCGTCCAAAGCCCGCTGTGCCTCCTTCTTATACCTCTTCCATGGTGGGAAATGATCGTGGCCTCAATGCTAGACCGGGAAGTAGTAACAGTGCTTCAAGAGGATTTAACTTTGGCTCAAATCCAGGCTTGAACCAAGGCTATGGACAGCCATCATCAGCCTCTTCTCTGTCTGGCCTCATCGGTAATAGTGGTAATACAGGAGGTGGATTTAATTCCTTGGACATGCCCTATTCCGGTTCTTCTCGCTCTTCCCAGCCTTCACACGGATATGATGATGCTAATCGAAGTTTCGCGGGGAATATGCACAGCAGCAACAGCTATGGCGGTAGAGATTATAGCGGTAGTGAGCATGGTGACATCTTGGGTGGAAATAAGTCTTTCGGCTATCCTGGTGGAAGCAGTGGCTATGGGAATGGATCTACTGCCTATCCTGGTCTTGGCTTAGGGAGTAGTTTGGGAGAAAGCAGCAATTTCTTCCATGAGTCTGGCAACAACATATCTCATGGCAGTACCATCTCACTAACGGGTGGTAGTGCAGGGAATAATGGAATTGGTAGTAATGGTAATATGCAGTATTACTTCCCTACAAAGGATGAAACTGGATTGCCCATGATTGGTATGAGAAGGGGATAATACGGCTGTAAAGAAGTACTTCTGTGTTATTTATCTAACAAAACAACAACAAAAAACAATAATATAGTTAGATACTGACTAACTAACTATACGCGATTACACCACAGAATATTTATTATTATAGTGGCAGATGATGATGATAATAATAATGGTGGCTATTAAATACTACTACCCTCCTAACCTTCTATACTGATGAAAATATGGACAACAAACAAAGCAAAACAAAAACAAAAAGATTTGAAATACTTCTGATTTTATATTTCTACTTCAATGATAATATAAGAATATCTGTCATGATATCGATTGATTGATTGATTGGTTGATTGATTAAGCATAGAGAAAGAGAAACAGCCAGCTGACTTCTAGTTGTTGATAGTAACTCCACACTAACCGTGAAGAGCTTATTATTACTTACAATTAGAGAATTTGATTAATTCCATTCCTTCCTTGGAGATGGTCGAACAGCCGCCATAGTCTAGTGAAAGTTAAAAGGCAAAGAAATGATAACATTCTACTAATATGATATGATATGATCTTCTATATAAGACAATGTGAAAGACAGGATGTACAGTATCGCTATCTCTCTCACATACATACACTCTCAGAGAGATAAAGATAGACATTGCTATCTTGATTGTCTTCTACTAGTACTTTATACTCTTACAAAGAGAAATCATGCAATACAATACAGAAAAGAAGAAAAGTGAGTACATGCTTTTTATGCTAGTTCATACTAACTAGCTATATTTTGTAATGCTACCACAACAATAAAAGTTATAATAACAATAGAAAAAGGAGATCATGAAATATCAAGTCATTACTAAGTGAACTGTTCAGATAATTTCATTATTTTACATTTGATTTTATAAGGAAATATATAAAAGAAAGGGAATTTTTAGTCATTACATGATAAGAACTCCTACTACTACTATCAGACGTGCACACTTTCATGATACTAGCCGTTGATCTAAAACTGTATCTATCTATGAGAGATCTATGAAACAAACTTATTCTGTTGTGAATGAGTTAGATTTAGAGAATGCATGAATAAATTGATTGTGTAGGTTAGAAGAAGATTGTGATTAGGTTTAGTCAAAGAAGTCCATGTCTAAATGAATAAAAAATAAAGAAAAAAGAAACAATGAATGTGTAAATGTAAATGTGCAATAGGGTAATAATGATCTAAGTAGCTAGTCTAGTAATAATAATCCTGTCTGATGTCATTCTAAAAAAACAACAACATGATTAGTAATGAGAGAAAAAACAGAAAGAAAGTGGTTGGAATACCAGTGGTAGTGGTGGTAATAAGAAATGAGGAAGAACAAAGGAAATTTCGTTTAATGCATTTGATTTTGTCATTATCCTTCATGTTCTCCTTGTAAGTCAGTCAGGTATAGGCATTACGATTACCATGATGTCTATACTGTAACTACCATAACTAGTATTAAACTGCTAGTCTTTGCTCTTATAACAGTAGAGCCACTGCCACTACTACCTACCTACCTACCTTTCCTCTCTCTGTATGATTCTCACTATCATCATCATTCTTTATTCTTTCCTGCTGATGTGGATGGAAGGAAGGAAATAAAAATGATAGTTTATGTATTGTTGTTGTTTTCTATTAAGTGATTTTTTATTTTGTCAATATTGTTGTTCTTCTTGTTTGGGACTTTCTCGGAAATTTTCTTTTTCACATTAATCTGCTTTCTGCTGTTGTGGAATACTGCGTGGAATCCATGCAATTCCATGTTCTCTTCTCTAGTTCGGCTATTCAGATGTGATGATATGATAAGACGTTGTTAGGATATTATTGTACATATGGATGATTTTAAAGTCTTCTGTATGGTATGATGGATGCAGGTTGTAGTAGTAATGATAATGATGATTCGTTGCCATTACAGTTAATTACAACAAGCAGTTCTAACTTGACCATATAGCTATATCTATATATATGAGAATAAGATTGATGATATGATATGATAGGAAATCCAAGAATCGCGAATAAATTATTATTAATAATAAAAAATATATAAAAATGAAAGAATCATGATGGTGATAATAGCAATCAAATTGAAGAGTGAATCCTTTATAATATAAAATAACATGATGAGAAAATATGATACAATATAACTAAAACAACAAATGCTCGGAAACAATAATAGTCTATAATTTTATTTGGTTTGATCCAAGGAGTAATAAAGCTAGTATCACACGCACTCTCTCTCTCTCGCTCTGTGGCAGTCTCTCTGTCTGTCACAAGCTATGTAGTCTTAGTGTGATATTGATATGTAGTGTGATAAGTGAGATAATAGAGTACATACCTCCTACCCTCCTCTATTATTCTGTTCCTTGCACACGAGACGTACTATACTATATAGTATAGTAGTAGTAAACAACAAGAAAGGTATCATTGACAATCAATCGTGAATCAATCATGATGATGCTATATCCCTACACTCTATACCTACTACATGGCGATTCCTTGTTCTCTCTATTTCGTTCTTTTTCTATCTCTCTCTTGTCATTGTTCTCATTCATTCAAACTGCTTCTGTTGCTTGCTTGTTGATTGGGGGGAGTCCCAACAGGTGGTTCATACTTTCTTTGTCTTCGTTAGACAAGGGTAGAGATAGAGTCATGGTAGTGTTTGACTAGATAATGCACGAGAACGGTGATTTTGAGATTAGATGACAAGAGGTGGAAAGACTCATTCTCAATTATCTGATTATAATTTAGAAGGAGTTTTGCTTTCTCTTTTTATTGCAATATATCAATGATACAATATATGTTCTTTGGCTATACTATGTGATATGACTGTCAATCATTCATTCATGCATTCGTTCTTTGGTGGTGGTAAAAGTGCTGAAGCACTATTATGTCATGTATTGATCATGTCATAGTATGTCGTGTCATAGTGTGTACCACGATAGAAGCTTCTCGCTTCCCGTCCTCCTTTTACCCTTTGGTCAGTTCAGTTCCTTTTCATGTGTTTAATGTTAGTAGTCGAAGTGAAGTAGTAGTCATAGTAGCTAAACTCATGCTAGATGATACGCATTTCTCATTGTCTACTTGTATGTGTTAGTAAAATCACTCTTATCAAACAACATTCACTACCACTTATTTTGAGATATTCAAAACTTCTACAAGCTAACCGATTCTGCATACAGTGATGGACCCCTGTGCAATTTGGTCTCCTCAAACAATTCGGTTGTAATAGATCCCTATACTATTTGGACCCCCATTGTACAACTTTTCCAATACAGCAGCCAAACTCACACGTAAAACTCATATATTTAGATTTGAAAGTCTCTTTTTTGAGTGCTCTGCGTTTTTGTCAGTGAATTCCAGTGACCTCCAAAAATCCAGACACGCCAGATATGCGGACACCAACCGAAAACCAACGGTTTTTTACATTCTTTTTCAGAGTTTTCAAAGAGCAATTTCTTTGTTTTCCTGCGTTCTCATACAAAAAGACCATTATCATTGAATTCCTCTCGATGAGACGAATCGAATGATATATAATATTACCAGGTAATGTTGAACAGTGAATGAAAAATAGCTGAAAATGTCGAATTTGTTGACAATTTCATGGCTCTGAATCTCTCATAGGTTTCCCTTTCTTCTCGTTCACCAATCTATGATCCCAAGCGACCAGCACAGAAGGACACAGGTAATAAGACTAGATCCATGTCTAATCGAACGCAACTATGAAATTGATAACTACTTTGTTGATGTTTTTAATTGTACTTAGATTTACTGAAATGGCTACCTCACAAATGGAAGGGAGTTTGGCAGACGAGCTGTCCCTTTTCGTGCTGCGGTTTGTTTTTCATTAGGTAAGAAGTTGGGAACCAGCGTATCTGCACCGCCTTGAGTCGTTTTGGCCTCTAAGTTTTGTTTCTTCCCAGTTGGCTCTTGTCCGCGATCTTCTTGCCGTTCCTTCTTCAGTTGTTGGGTATCAAGACCCCTCCTTGTTCACCAAGACTGCTCCTTGGTGAGGGTGAACGTTTTGAGCTTTGGGGCTTTCCTGCTGTCATTGGAGGGCTCGATGTTGATCACTCCCAATACGTCACAGTCCTCCTTGGCGGCTTCCCCTTTCGTTCCATACAAGGAGATTACATCAAGTGAGCGATGATCTTCCAACGTGCTGAACTCATCTAATGCAAGTTAAATTCTGCTTTTAGACATGGTCTGCCATAAGCTGAGAGGATATTGACCAGTTTCAAGATAGCCTTCCTGGATGATTTTGGAGGTTAGCGTTTGTTGAACTCCTGCGACAATTTTCTGTAAACCATCGATCAGTGTCGCTTTTCGCATCCTTGGTAGGGTCGAATGGTTCTCGCTGAGTTTGAGCTATCTTTTCGTTGTGATAAGGCCTTCTGAGCCTTCGATTGAAGACAGGGCCTTTTTCGCCGATCTGAAGAAAGGACTCGCATCAAATGCTTCACAAATCGCAATGTAGGATGCTGGAGTCTTTCCAAGATCGATTAAACCTTCCAGAGTTGCTTTGCCATTGATTTTTTTATGGAAAATCTCGATCTGTTGCAGATTGTATGTGGCGTCCATGCAGATTCCAATAATCTCTAATAAAACAGAGTTTTGAATATTAAATTGCATCTAGACCATCAAGATCCTTTTTCTTAACTTTCATTCATATATAACCCTCATCTAGACGACAAATGGGAACACAATAGCCTCAGAAGACCATTCATAACACTCAGCATGGTAGCAACGAGTGGGCTTGTCCATAACCATCTAATCTAGCCCCTCTGCTAAGATCTTGCACCTTACATGCTTCGTACCCATTCTTATTCAACATAGAATCAACGCTGACGAAGACAGGAGGAGCTGGAAAGCCGGCAGCACAATGAAAATGGTACAGGTTCATGGCACAGTCCAGTCCAGCCTCTTCCTCTCAAATCGTACAGAACTCGCGTTTGCGAATAGATATTCGCCGACAAACTTGACCAACCATCTTTTTATGAATGTTAGACAAACCCTCCCTGTTGAAGAGAGGAGGAAGACAGCCTCTTTCATGAAATTGATCGATTGTCGCTTCTTCCAATTCTCCGTTCTTTCTGTTCCATCCTCCCAAGGTGCCTTTCTTTTAATGCCAGACCTCACAAAACTGACCCATGGAAATCCCACTAGTTATTCACATCTGAACGATTCGCTATTTTGTTATCTGATGTCCTCGGTATCTAGTTCAGGTCACCGAAACGAGTGAGTCGGTCCAAGGGCTCCAAGATGGAATTCGACCAAAATAATGCATCGATTCAGAATTTTCTTTCGTTACAACAAAGATATAGAAAATAATTAATGAACTGCTTAAAATTCGTGCAAATAACAGTTAAGGATCAACAACAAAAATGCTATTGAAGAGAATTTGATTTTGATGATGTTCTGGTTGGTGTCCACATATCTGGCGTGTCTGGATTTTTGGAGGTCACTGGAATTGCATTGAATTGCTGGCGTGATTTCGATTTGGATTTGTGATTCAATTCGAATTTCTCCTCATCTAGTGCCACTGCCAGTGCCAGTGCCATGGTGGCTTATTACTGTTATCTCTTACGTTCTCTTGCCACACCAACTTCTCGTGCTTCCTATATTGGCTTTTCTACTAATCCTCATCATCGTTTACGTCAACATAATGGGGAAGTCTCAGCAGGTGCTTGGCACACCTCCAAACGACGTCCTTGGATCCATGTTGTCGTTATTGAAGGATTCCCTAATAAAGTCACAGCGTTAATGTTTGAGTGGCAGTGGCAGCATCCTGATAAATCCCGCCATACTGGTAACACCAGTGCTATTGTTGCTGGTGGTAGTGGCAGTACCGCTCCACCTAGAAGGAAGAGTTATCATGGTTATAAAGCGAAACTTGAGACTCTGAAGCTTTTACTAGATCAGCCATTATGGCAACAACTTGGCTTGCGAGTACATATAGTAGATGATAGCTGTCATACCACGATTCTCACACTTTTAGGTCATAATCGACGAATCGTCTTGATGCCCTCCACCCCGTTGATTATCAGTCAGCTGAACTCCTCTGTTACTCCTGCGACTACCACCACGACTACCACATCCTGTCCTGCAGATGTAGTAGTTCAGGGACGTTGTCTGTTGTGTAAGGAAGAGGCAGGGAGTTGGAAAGTTTGGCAATGTGCTTCTTGTTCCTCTTTGCATCACTTGCATTGCTTGGGGATTGCAATGGTAAATACTGCCACTGAGTCTGTTGTGGACCTTGTCCCAAGACAAGGTGTTTGTCAAGGCTGTGGGACTCGTTTGATGTGGTCTGCAATTGTACAACAGCATCGAAAAGCAACACCTAATGCTAGTACTACTACCGACCTTGGAGATAATGACATTGAAGATGAAGAGAATGAGGAAGATGTGTCAGTTTCTGAAGAGGAGGAAGGAGAAGTGGATGATAACCCATCAGTTTACGCTATCCCCACGTCCTAGTAGACCATTGAATACCCTTTAGACTATTTGGTTCTCTATGTTTTATTTGTATGGTGTTGATCACAATGTGTGATATGGTGCCAACAACAAATGGAATCCAAGTAACACCAACACTTCATACGAAAGGTGGTAAAGGAGAAACTTGCTATTCAAAACATGACGATATGTAGTGGATGGTATTCTTCAACGTGCATTTAAACGCTCTGAGTCTTGATCTGTAAGGAAAGTCTTAAAGTTATGTAGACGAATGAACCCAAGCTGGCCCTCGTCTCCTCCTTCCCCAATGCAAGAGGTGTTCCTATCAAGATGTGACGTCAAGGAAGAGCATCTTGTTCATTTCCTTCATAACCTTTTGTTCATGAGCTCTTTTATAAAGTAGTTATAATCTTTACCCTTACCCTCGAGAAAGGTGCCTTTACAATTCAGAACCGATCCCTCTTAAGTTAATGCTATCAGCAGTGCTGGCAAACCAAACTCTTAGATTATGATATTTAACTCTTCTTTCTCTCTTAGCAAACTGCTCCAATTCAATGCAAGAGCAACCCAGCCAGTCGGAAGTGTGAGTGGTTTTGAGGTCACGAATGCAAAGGCTCTCAGCGATCCTGTCATCCCTTTGTGATCAACTTCTACATCAAGTCTTCTTTCACTCTTCTTTCTACTACTGTAGTGGGTGATTTGTCACTTTTAGATTAGCCTAATAGAAGTAGCAGAAGAAATCATCATTATCATCATCATGAGTAATCATCATCAAAAATCAGAAACAAAGTTAAATGCAACAAGTAAATTTGCTGTTCATGACTTAACCACCGTAAAAGGTAAAATTACAATAGATTTTAATCTTGAATTGTTCTTCTTGTCTCTCATCTTACTTTCTTCCTAGTGGATCATGTTAAAGCATTATCTAAACGTACTCAATCGAGAGCTAACAAAGCCAGTGGAGATCGTATCTCAGGTGAACAGAGTGGTCTCTTAGGTGGTGAATTTCGTATCACCCCTAATCCTCCCTATCAGGCAAGTCGTGGTGCTGTCTTTGATCGCTTATGGTCAGCCTATCAGGCCAATATCGCCAGCTTGGCTGACCAACCTATTTCCATCACTCTACCTAATGGAGATGTCAAATCAGGGTTGGCTCATAAGACCACTCCTTATGAAATTGCTAAGTCTATCTCACAAGGTTTAGCTGATAATGTAGTGGTAGCGAAAGTTATCTATTCTAGTCGATATGAAGAAGATAATATTGTCGCTTGTGATGAAGATGATGAAGCTAAAGCTAGTAAAGCTGAAGCAGCTAGTAATACTACAGAAGGTGAATTATGGGATTTAAATCGTCCTTTAATTGGTGATTGTAAGTTACAATTACTCAAGTTTGAAGAAGATGAAGCCAAGACTGTGTTTTGGCATTCTTCAGCACATGTTCTAGGTGCTGCTATTGAGGCTGTCTATGGTGCTCATCTTACTATTGGTCCCCCTTTAACCTCAGGTTTCTATTATGATTCCTATATGGGAGAGAATACTATCAGTGATGAAGACTTGAAGAAAGTGGAAGTGAAAGCATTAGAAGTCTGCAAGGCTAAGCATGTCTTCCAACGTCTTGTCGTCTCTAAAGAAGAAGCTTTGGAAATTTTCAGTGCTAACCCCTTTAAGGTCGCCTTGATCTCCACAAAGATTCCTGATGGATCGAAGACGACAGTCTATCGTTGTGGTCCTCTCATCGATCTCTGCATGGGCCCTCATTTGCCTCACACAGGTCGTATTAAAGCCTTTGCTGCTGTCAAGACTTCTGCTACTAACTGGTTAGGTGTTGTTGATAACGACCCTTTACAACGTATCTATGGTATTTCCTATCCTGACAAGGCCTTGTTGAAGAAATGGCAAGAGTTACAAGAAGCTGCCAAGGCCAGAGATCATCGTTTGGTTGGAAACAAGCAGGAGCTTTTCTTCTTCCATCAACTGTCTCCTGGTAGTGCCTTTTGGTTGCCTCATGGTGCCAGAGTCTATAACAAGTTGATTGACTTCATTCGCTATCAGTATTGGTTGCGTGGTTATGAAGAAGTTATTACACCTAATATCTTCAACTTGCAATTATGGGAAATCTCAGGGCATGCACAACATTATAAGGAGAATATGTTTGTGTTTGATGTGGAAGAAGCAGAGTGGGGTATGAAGCCAATGAACTGTCCTGCTCACTGCTTAATGTTTGCTCATCGCTTAAGATCGTATCGTGAGTTACCTTTGCGTGTCGCTGACTTTGGTGTCTTACATCGTAATGAGGTGTCGGGTGCCTTGACTGGATTGACTCGTGTTCGTCGTTTCCAACAAGATGATGCTCATATTTTCTGTCGTCCTGATCAAATTAAATCTGAAGTCTTAGGTGCATTGGACTTCATGCGCTTTGTCTATAATATCTTTGGTATGAGTTATAAGTTGGAGTTATCTACACGCCCTGAGAAAGCTTTGGGTGATATCGAATTATGGAATCGTGCAGAAGCACAATTGGCTGAAGCTTTGGATGAGTTTGCTGGTCAAGGCCAGTGGCGCGTTAATCCTGGCGATGGTGCCTTTTATGGTCCTAAGATCGATATCAAGGTCTATGATGCTCTGGAGCGTGTTCATCAATGTGCTACAGTCCAGTTAGACTTCCAATTGCCTATTCGCTTTGGATTGGAGTATAAGAGCAGCACGGATGGAGGAGAAGAATCTTTCCAACGCCCTGTCATGGTCCATCGTGCTATGTTGGGATCTGTCGAACGCATGGCAGCTGTTCTCACGGAGCATTTTGGTGGCAAGTGGCCATTTTGGCTCTCTCCTAGACAGTGCATTGTCATCCCTGTCGATCTCAAGTTCGTAGAATATGCTTACGATGTGCAACAACTTGTCCATGAGGCAGGCTTCTATGTCGATGTTGACGATTCTACACGCACACTAAATAAGAAGGTCCGCGAAGCAGAAGTGAATCAATATAACTTCATCCTGGTCGTTGGACAACAAGAGGTGGACTCGAAAGGAGTCAATGTTCGCACACGTGAGAATGAAGTCCAAGGTAATGTCCCTGTCGTCGATCTCATTGCCAAGTTCAAGGATCTGGCCAAGGAGTATAAGTAAATGGAGAGAAGATAAGGTGGTCAGGTAGGTGTAATGGGTGAGTGAGTGAGAGAGGGGAGCAGTTTTGAGTTGATAAGAATTCACAGTGAAGTAACCGCTGCTAGAAGTTATAGTCATTTAATAAAAGGAATTAAAATTAAGATATGCTGGCTAGCTCTCATGTTGCAATAAATACCGCCATACAAAGGATCAAAAAGCACAGATATTATTATCCTTCATTACTAACAAAGAAGGAAAAGCTAATAATCGAGACCAGGTGTGGAACAACGACAAAAACTTGCAAATGTAAAACAATGGAAAAATGGTTGTAAAACGTGTGGAAAAATGGAAACGCCCCAATGATCATTAACTTAAGAAGAACTTCTCCGTCATCCCGTGCTTTGCAGCCCGAGCAAACAACATCCCGACGACATCATCTTCTTGTCAAACTATATACCAATTCTACCCTTCGGGTCTTTCTTACTTCATTTCCAAAATAATTAGTCTATTTTTAAAAAGGTTTCTCTATTAGGAAAATGAATGAAGTGATTGAAAGACATGTTGTTCGTAAATTTGAAATTTGTCAACGTCTTGGCAAAGGAGTAAGTCATTTTCTATCATCTATCACACTCCTCCTCATTTCTGTCTACCTACCCACATGTCTACATCCACACATCCCATCCCTTCTGTACAACCTTCTGACTTATGCATTTTCAATGACTCAATCACTCATTCTCTTCTTCTAATGGGTGATATATCCAAACATTTCCAAACATTATATAATAGGGGAAGGGGTTGTATGATAATTCTCTATATTTGACTCTGATGGATGTATTGCTGATTTATCACGTATACTTACTGTCTTTTAGGCTTATGGAATTGTTTGGAAAGCTATTGATAAACGTACACGTGCTGTAGTAGCTTTAAAGAAATGTTTTGAAGCTTTTCGTAATGCAGTGGATGCACAACGAACATTTCGTGAGATTATGTATCTACAGGTCAGTTGGTTTATAACCCCCTCTTTACTTCTCTGTAATAACGAGGTTAACGGTTATGGTGTGTAATTTTGATTCTGTAGGCTCTTAGTGGTCATGAGAATATCATTCGTTTACAACATGTTATCAAAGCAGAGAATGATTTAGATATCTATCTAACCTTTGATCATATGGAAACAGGTAGGATATGACATCTTATATATATCTCTGTCTTGTGTGACTCATTACCACTACAATGACTGCTAATGACTAGATCTACATGCGGTTATACGTGCAGGTATTCTAGCAGAGATTCATAAGAAATATATCATTTGGCAATTATTAAAAGCATTAAAATATCTACACAGTGCTGAACTTCTTCATCGTGATATTAAACCATCCAATATCTTATTAAATGCTGATTGTCATATTAAGATTTGTGACTTTGGTTTATGTCGTAGTGTAGCAGAATCTTCTGGACCTCATCCTGTATTAACTGATTATATTGCTACACGATGGTATCGAGCTCCTGAGATTCTATTAGGATCAACAAACTATACTAAAGGTGTGGATATTTGGGCTGTAGGAGCTATCTTAGGAGAGATGATTAATGGTCGACCTGTTTTCCCTGGTACTTCAGTCTTAAATCAAGTTGAACGTGTCTTAGAAGTGCTTGGTATGCCTAATCGTGATGATATTGAAGCGATTGCTTCTCCATTTGCTACAACCATGTTAGAGTCTTTACCAGCAATGACATTTAAGACATTGGATGAGAAATTCCCTTCTGCTTCCTCAGAAGCAATTGATTTAATACGTGTTTCTTTTCATTTTAATTCACATAAGCGACCATCAGCTGAAGAACTATTGAAACATGTCTATGTGGCTGAGTTTCATAATGAAGAAGAAGAACCTAATTATCCTTATGGTCCTTTAAGACTTCCTATTGATGATAATGTGCAATTAACAGCACCACAATATCGAGAGAGGTTATATCAAGAGATTACGAATCGAAGACGAGAGACAAGGAGGAGAGAGTCACAAGCACAAGGTAGACAACCAGGTGCACCAACTGCATCAGGTAATGGCTTGGCAAGTACTGGTAATAATTATAATAGTAGTAGTGGCAATAGTCTTAATGGTGGGACGAATTCAGGAACGAATTCATTGAATAACTCTGTTTATTCTATGCCAACCAATGGTCCTATCGCGGCTGGAGGAGGTGGTGGTGGTGGTAGTGGAGGAGGAAGTAGTGTGCGGGGTGCTAGTAATCGCAGTCAACAGAGATAACATAATGTGGGTCTACCTGCTGCCATGTTTTGGCTCTGTTTTCACCTTACTACGTGCTGTTTGACATCGTTGAACTAGTTCCATTCCTGCTGTTCTCTCTACTGTTCTTCTTTCTCTCCTCTACTGTAGATCTAGACCAACTGTACTGTACAGTAGTAGCAGTTGTAGAATATCTTACTGCTGTGCTGTTAATTCATCTCTTTTAACATTCTCATGTTATCTGGCATCAAAGAACCTCCCTTTGTTTCTCTCAAATGACATCATATCATTCTGTTATGATATAGTGAGACAGTGGAAGAAGAATAAAGCAAAGCAAAGTGGTTGTGAATGGCAGGGAGAGTGTGAGGACGGGTTACACTATCTAGCACAGCTCAGCTCTACATATGATTTAGAAAGCCATCAGATGAGGCTTGTCATTTCTGGAGAGACGGAAGCGTGCACCAAGGAAGGCACCGAGGAGCTCGACCTTGTCGATGTTGGCCTTGAGCTTAGCATCAATAGCATCCTGCAAAGCCTTCTTCTCAGGGCTGAGTCTCTCAACAGGCTTCTTGGTGGCGAAGAGAGCCTCCTCACCCTTGACCTTCTTCTCCTTCTTGCGAGCGAAGAAGGCATCATCAACCTTGGAGACATCGACACCATCAAGGGAGACCTTGGTGGAGGTAGCGATGACATACTTCTGGTTAACACGGCGGAGAGGAACACCGTTGACACCATAAGGGCCTATTGACAAACACAGCAAGAAATCATTAGCATACATATGAATCATCAACAATCATAGTAAGGTAAAGGAGGAAGCAAAGAGGTTCTCATCTCTCATAATCCAAGGCTTCATTGACATCTTCTCCTCCATCCACCACCTCTAACTGACCCCTTCAAGAGTATGTCTAGCCAATATACCCTCACCAAAATAAAGGAACTATCTGTTTGCACAAATAATCACCTCTATTCCAGTGAGAGCAATGACATCCTAGACAACTCTACGAAGGGCAATAGTAAATGGTATCATGAGGAGAAAACTCTTCCTTCCCAGTCATTCACTGCGAGTCTATGAGAGCAGTCGACAGCCTCTCTTCCCATATAGGAATACAGAGGCAAGCTTCACAAGGAAGCCTTGACAATGACTACTCTCAATGAACTAACAATAAACTCAGAGAAGAAAGACCATTCCGCGGGTCTCGCCCGGTAGGTTTGAAATCATCGAACCTCCTCTTCCTCCTACCATCTTCTTCCTCTCAATGAATAAGACTTACCGGAGACAAGGATGAGTCCAGAGGACAAGACCTTGAGGGCAACGACACGCTTGCCCTGGAAGCGTCCAGCCAAGAGGATGAGGACAGTGCCAGGGGTGATGGTGGAGCGGATCTTAGGGGCGTTTCTGACAGGGGTAGGACCCTTCTTGACAACAACGTCCTCAGCAGGATAGTACTTGCCAGTCACTCCCTCAGGAGCCTTGTTATCCTGGTACTTGAAAGTGAATTTCTGTGAAAACAAAAACAAACAAAATCATCATTAGGGTGGTGGGTTGATGGTTGGGAAATAATAGCAAGTCGATCATGAATGACTTATGCATGTAGTTGATTAGAGAAAGGGTAGGAACTGGGTGGGGGTGGGGGTGGGGGGAAGAGTGGACCACTTCCACATAGCATCATATAGAGAATGAATACATCCTCTTCCTCCCACCACCAATGACACTTCTCAAACCACCACTACCAGCCTCTTTCCCTTTCTTCTAATAAAGAATGACCTACCTTCGCTTGAGCGCGGATCTTGAGAACCTTCTTTCCACGTGCCATTCTTTTATTTTATTTTAATCTCAGTGTTGCTCTGCTGCCAAGCCCTGCGCCGCCACGAGTTTGTGGCTGGCTGGACCACGTCTGCCAGAATCTGAGTTTCTGAAACTTTGAACCATAAAAAAGACCACACACGCACACACAACGGTATCGTTCCATGGAAACCTTCGATGGATTCCATACGCAGGGATGAAAAGATTTTGTTCCACAGAGTTGGTGAAATTAACGATGATGAGGAGATGAGCAAATCTATGGTTAGTTCCTTTTGTTTACTAACTCTACTGTATTCTCCACTATAGGGTACTCTTCCTAATCGATCTCTGTCTCTCTTTCTCTTTCTCTATGTCATTCTCTGTCTAGATCTATAATGATGATTATTGTGATCTCCCTGATGGAAGTGATGAACCTGGAACATCAGCTTGTTCTTATTTGAAAGTCTTCTTTCACTGTCTTGATAAACATTGCCAACCTGTCCTTATCCCAACCTCTCGTGTCAATGACGGTAAGACAATCACTCATGATGATCATAACCAATAGAATGAATGAATTGAATCTTTCCTTTAGGAGTATGCGATTGTGGGGATGGCAGTGATGAATGGGATACCCGTTATAGTTCTCGAACATGTACTAATCACTGTCTCCGTCCACCACCAGCTCATCCTTCTCCGAGGACTAACAACACAACAGTCTTCCTTCGTCGAGGGACTAACCTCGTCACCTCCACCTCTGCTATTACCTCTACTATCTCGCTCACTAGTCACTCTTCTAGTCAAGGCTTGGGTGTCAGTCTAGAGGTTATCTTGCAGATGATGGTCTTACTCGCTCTGGTTATCGCCTGTTTGGTCTTCTTATCCTGTAGAGGTCGATCATCTCGTAATAGGAAATCTTCTTCTTTACCTCTTGGAACTAGTTGGAAAAGTGGTAAGCAGTGAAGAACGAGGATGAGTATTCTCTTATGAAGAGCATGTGTTGTCTGCAGTCAGACCCTGTACGTGTCAGGGGTGCTTTATACCTCAATAGTGTTACCTCTAGACAACTTGATGCTCTGTCTCTGCTATGCCTCCCAATACAAGGAGAAGATCTTGGGCAACTGAAGCACTGCACTACTAGACTACTCAATCAACCTGCAAACAACCACAGTGCAAACAACTACTAGTAGTGTGTGATGCTGTGTTGATGTTGATGATGTTGATATTGTGTGTAAATATGCCATTGTTCACTTGATTTCCCAACAAGCTTTATAAGTGAGGCAATCAATTTACATTTATATTGCTAATACAACAATGTCCAATTGTCTATAGCCAGTACTCTACGACCCTCTGCTCATTTACTTCATCATCTCTTAGTTATTCTCTTGCTACAGTATATTAGATCGCAGTAAATTAGACTATCTGACAAGTACAAGAGAGAAATCTTTTAGTCATCACAGTATTTGCAATGATGTTGACATAATTGAGAGATTCTCTCTGCTGCTTGACTTCTCTCTGCTTTGTCATCCCCATTATTGTCATCTCCACTTACACTACCAGCACTAGTAGTGGTAGTGGTGGGTAATGACAAGCTATCATTAGGCATATGAGATGGTAGTAATACTGCTGCTGTTGCTACTGCTACTGCTGGCACCTCCACTTTCTCACTTTTCTCTTGTCCTTTCCTACAAGCACAACCTGTAATAGCCTCACGAGATTCTTCAGAAACCTTTAGTAGTAGATATCCTCGACTCTTCCCTGTCGCCTTATCAATAGGTTGTAATGCAGTATAGAGATCAACAAGAGGAACCCAATGAGGAGGATATTTAAATCGAGCAACATCCATAATTAAGACTAAGTCACGTTCAGGATGATATCCTCCAATTGGTGAGAAATGTCCATCACCTGATTGACCTAGACTACGTCTTGAATAAGAGACAATCATGACTTGTCGATCATTCATAGTAGATTGTGTGAGAGAGCAGACGGTCTTGACATCTTCTCGGAATTGTTCTAGAGAGACGGTATCACCATGTCTCATGATGACTTCTGCACCATTACAACGTGCTAGACAACCTACTTTACCTAAGGTAATTCCTTCCATTTGAACTTTTTCAAGTGGGGTACAACAGTCTAACATTGACTCATCAAACCATCTCCAAACACCTTTCCATATACGATGAGGATCAATGAGAAGAGCATTCAAGGCCATAGACAAAGAGCCTAGACCACAAAAGGAAGGATGACCTAGAGGTAGAGTACAACACAAACAGAGAGAGACAGAGACAGTAAGAATGAGTGAAAGGTATTTCGCTTATGGGGTAGGTGGGACAAGTGACCTTGGGTAGTGAAATGTTCGGCCAGTGGAAAATACCCTTCCAGATTACCACTACAAAGGGCTTCATTAAATATTTTGCGACCTTCTTCTGTAGAGAAGCCAATAGCAGGTGATGGTAAAGTACGACGATGGAATGTACCTTGTAAAGATGTCATGCTTTCTTTCTTTTTGGAATTGAATCGGTTTTCAAGTTAACTTAACCCTGATGCTGGCCAAGCGCAAAATGATTTGCCATGTTTAATCATGTTAAAACATGTTTCGCCATCTGGGATTGTTCTGTGATTTGGGATTGGATGATTATCTCTGTGATTTGTTGTCGCTTGATTGGATGTCGAATTTGTCCCTGGCAACCTTCTTTTCTCCCTCATTTTTGATTTTATTTCTGTATTGCTGTCTGCTGCAGTATCAGATAATTCAACTATCTCATCATCTACCTCCTCCTATCTCTATTGCTACCCATCAGACAGCTGTCCCAGACACAGCCTTTTTCCCCACTACCACTACCACTACTAATACTGCTGCCTCTTCACCTCCTGGCACTCCTCCTCCTCCTCCTCCTCCTCCTCCTCCTCCCATCACCACTACCTTGAGGGCTCATCCTCCCTGGCCATCTTATTCTTCTTCTCATCCACTCGAAAGATCACGTGGAATCCGTGAAGAAGTTTTTCGTCATCGATCTCCTCCTCCTCTCATTCCTCCTAAGATCTCTCATGAAGAAGAACAACGTATTCATCGTGACATCTATGGTGGTAAATATGACCCTGTCCATCTCGGAGGATTCACTGCTCGTGATAATGACACGATTTCAACTAATTTATGGAATTTCCTCATCTCAGAATTTGCTGTAAAGTCAATGATTGATGTTGGGTGTGGTAAAGGATTTTCTTCAAAGTTTTTCTATGACCATGGAGTTAAAGTTCTCTGTGTGGAAGGTAGTCGAGATGCTGTACAACAGAGTCTTCTCCCTATGAAGACTATTATACAGCATGACTATTCTCTGGGGCCTTGGTGGCCAGAGGAGACCTATGACCTTGTCTGGAGTACTGAATTTGTTGAGCATGTTGGTAGACAGTATATGGCTAACTATCTTGCAACCTTCCATAAGGCTGCTATTATTATGATCACCTCGTCTGGATGGGGTGGATGGCATCATGTTGAAGTGCATGCCCCTTGGTGGTGGAGAGCAAGAATGTTAAAAGAAGGCTTTCTCTTTTCACCTGAACTAACAGAACGTATTCATAAAGAAGTGGATGATGAAGGAAGTGTACTAGGGATAACAGCCCAACACTTAGGAGGAATGCAAGTCTTTATTAATCCATTTGTAGCCTCCTTACCACAACATCGTCATCTTATAGGAGGACATGGATGTTATAATGGAGTCATTGATAATCAAGATGGTGGTAAGGCTTGTGATGAGGTTAAAGATGTCTTACCAAAGGAATATCAATCTTTAATTCATTGTAAGAAAGAAGAGAATAAGTTGGATATGCTGTGGTCATGTCAAAAGAATCCTACTGCTAGTGGTGTTTATTAATGAGATGAAATGATTATATTTACAGTAGTTATTGTATGATGTAGTGTAGTGTAGTGTAGTGTAGTAGTCTATAGTATAGTATGGGGGATAGGCTAGTTAGTGACCCCATATAGTTATTGCTTGTTTTGATATAGTCTAATGAGCGATGTCTAATGTCTGAGTTCTATAGTGTGAAGTGTGAAGCGGAGAAATCAAATCCTTCTGCTCAACGTCAACGCTATTGCTATGTTGATTTTCTTTCAATTCTCTTTCAAGCCTCTTATTGATTTTTCTTGTAGCTATGACGATTGCTAACCTCTAAGAAAATATGTATCTTACTATTCCTCCTTTACTCTTACTGAGTACTAGACCTCAGTTTAATCTGGCAATCTAGCTTAGGATTCTAGCTCTGCACCACGCAATAATAATCAGCAGTGGAGGCGTCAGTGGAATGAATCATCATCACATCAATGAGAAGCTAGGCCAATCATTAGGTCCAGTCTACCATGTCGTGCTATTACTCCTTTTCACTTCTCTTCACTCTAGTCTTAGTATTGTTCTCAGGCAATTCCTATGGGTTTTCTTTGCATAAAAATGCATTTTTGAGATCAGTTGGTTCTATACAGACCAAGTCTGACCAAAGACATGGAAGAAGCACTCTGTCTACTGAAGGTATGATGATTGATGATGATTCATCACTGATGGTTTGATTTTGTTCTAATGTCTCTACTAGGTCTAGCTATGTCTTCTCTTGAAGACATGGGTAGTATTAGCAGCAATCTTATCATCCCACACAGTGGTGACTTTGCAATGACAACCTTCAATCATCACCTTTTACTAGCTGCTATGGGAACAGGAGGAGAGGTAGGTGTGATCCTAGTTGGTCCTAACCTCTCACTCTGACTAACTGTGTGATGCATCATGTCTTGCCATCTAGCAGGAAGTGATTGGCTACTCTAATCTTAGTCTCTATTTCACTCTCTTTCTTTACATTCTTTCCGTACCAGGATTGTTTTCACTTATATCACGCTCAGTTAAATCTAAGGTGAGCACTCTCTATTTGACCATTCTATCGCTATTTGACCATTCTATCGCTATTTAACTTATGGTCCTGTACAATGTTTGTGCTGTGTTTTTGTTGTACAACATGTATTGGGGGATATATTGTAGCCTGTTCAGAAGATTTATGACATGCCTGGCCCTGCAAACCCAACAGCCAAACCTCTTCGTCAACTTGCTGGAGAAGTGATGGCTTACTTCAAGACCCTCAATTATCAATCATCCATCAGTGAAGAGCTGATTACATTCAAAGGAGTGATTGGAAGAAGCAACTCTCAAGCTTTCTTTCTCACCTTTTGTACGTTTCTTGCATTAGGAAGTGCTGGATTAATCCTTTCTATTCTCTTACCTGATGTAGGAAACAATGCTTATTACATCACGTTATTGTCTCCATATGCTGGTATTTATTATTGGAAGAATGCTCAGCGAGAAGATGTTGTGACAGTTAAGATGGAGACGTCAGATGATGATCAAACAACCTCTCTCATTGCCACAGGCGAGAGAGAGGAATTGGATCGATTAGCTGTGGCGTTAAAATTGGCAGAGAGAGGTAAAGTCTATGTGAAAGGTATATTTGAAGATGGCGAAAGTCCTCTCCCTAACACTTCCTCTGATGCTAAAACTTCCTCGGGGAGAAGTGGGAGTGACGGAGTGACACCGTCGACTTCTTCTACAAGCTTACTCGCGTCCACGGAATCTCAGTCACATTCTGCTGCTTCTTCTTCCTCACAAACGTTGGAAGTTGACAACGAATTAAAAAGCGAGCATTCTTTGCCTCGCGCTTAATGAGAGCATGCGTACTTCCCATCCATCACTACCAGTATCATGTAGCAATAACAGCACTAAGATGAAGTAAAGTAACGCAAACTGAAGTTTAGCTATCAACCTTCAACAATTCAAAACAGTGCGTGATGCACTTAAGTGGTGACGCGCTAAATTACTCTTAGACAGAAGGCTGCTTAGCATCAACAACTACCTTATCACCTTTTGTTGCGCGCAAATCCTAATCAACACCACGTGAAGTGAATATCACATAATGCAGTCACATATCTAAGTGCACACAAAACTAACCTCCTGAAGACGCTTCATGCTATCTTGCTGCTCAGCAGTTTGCTTTTTAGCTTTAATCTCCATTCTCTTCAATAGTTCAGGAAGAAATACATCAGTGAACTCCTGTCCTGCAGCATCGATGGCGGAGAAGAGCTCTTCTATGCCTTCCCCAGACATGGCTGAAACACCAACAGCACGAATGTTGCTGTAGAACTCATCCATGGCCAATGATAGCGAACGATTGAGAGAGGTCATGTATTCGTCTATGAAGAAAGAACATCAAACCATCATTTCACTCATGTCATGCAATGTGCAATAAAGGAAGGAAAGAGAATTACAACCTTTATTCTGCTTATCAACTGCCTCTTGATAAGCTTCAAAATCTTGCATCCATTTCAAAGCAAAGTCACAGTTTACTACATCAGTCTAAATATAAAACAATTAAGTCAAGATGAGTATGTCTGAATGACATAAATTCGAAATGGTCTACTTCTTACTTTGTTGAAGACACAGATGAGAGGTAACTGTGACTTGTAAAGGACTGAACTTGCATAGAGCATATTACTCATAAACGTCGTGGGACTTTGACATCGAGGAGTATCTGTAACATACATAATCGTTGTGGGCAAGGTTGTGCTGAGTAATTCGAGAATAATCTGTCCACCAGCACTCCATGTAAATGTTTCAATTTGCCCTGGTGTATCAATGAAGATATAATCAAGTTCAGATGATCTTTTTTCAATGAGATTAATAACTTGATCAAATCGTGTAGCAAATAGATTTAAAGATGTCAAGATAGCTCCATTAGGTCCCAAACCATATTGTTTCATTACTTCTTTATAATCAATTGTATCTCGGATATCAATATTAGCACCAAATGGTACATCCTTTACAGCAGGGTCTAGATTAACATAATATCCTCTCAATCCTGCCTCCACCATTTGTAGGTTAATGCGATGCATCAGAGTGGTTTTGCCTGACCCTGCCATGCCAATAACCACGATGACTATTGGTCCTTTTCCTCCATGAGAAGTGGAAGAAGAATTTCCTTCTTCTTCTTCCTCTACTTCTTCTTCTTCCTCCTCCTCGTCTTCAACGGGAATAGTAAAACGTTCTCCTTCAAAGGCAGCCATTTATTTCTTTTCCATTCCTTCCAAACCATTCCACACCATTCCATCACAGTTCCACCACAATTCCACCACAATTCCACCATTGATTCCGTTGGTGACAGGTTTTGAATGGTCTCAATTTCTGACTTATAAAGCGTATTTTTAGACTTTTGCTCGGCGTCGATTGCAACCGAAAGACAAAAGCGATTTGAAGGTCTTGTTCGTGTTTGTACCATAGTGACGCATGCGATCCATAACTCAATCAATGAAAGTGTGAAGAGCAATGAATAGTACTTCTAGTGATGATGCACAGGAAGGAATCCCCTCTCGCATCAGAAGGCTACCAAAAGATCGTAAAAGCAAAGCAGACATTGTGGTCAACATTGCTCACACCAAATATGGAGTCATTACCTGTGCTGCGAATGTTCTAAACTGGAAGACGTCCAACAAGAAGCAGGTGATAGGCGATGGCGGGTGGGATATCGCCTGGATCGATGCTGGCCAAGGGGTTGACAGAGTAGTGCGTGAGATGAAGTCCTACCAGCGAGTCAATCACTTCCCTGGTATGGTTGAGCTCTACCGGAAAGACAAATTAGCACGAACAATCCAAAGAATGAGATCCTTGTGTCCTCATGATTACAACTTCACCCCATGCACGTGGTACTTGCCTCAAGACTATGAATTGGTAGCAAACTACCTGCGACAGGGGAAAGGCAAACGATGTGTCATTCTAAAGCCAGCTGGTGGTGCTCAAGGAAGAGGTATTCATCTTGCTTTGAATCCGACTGATCTATTTTCATCTTCATTGGAAAGTTACATTGTGCAGCCCTACCTCGCTAACCCGCTGATAGTGGATGGATACAAGTTCGACATTCGGATTTATGTCCTTGTCACATCATGTGATCCTCCAAGGATTTATATCTATCGTGAAGGATTATGTCGCTTCTGCACAGCTCCTTATACGAAACCAACAGCAGAGAATATCGAGAACTCTTTCATGCATCTTACAAATTACTCGATTAACAAACATAATACTGCTTTTGTACCGAATAATAATAATAACCAACAAAGACCTATTGATCGTAAAGGGAATGCTAACGAGTCGTCACAGGAAGAAGAAGATGATGATAATGATGAGAGGTTTGCCTCTAAACGATCATTGGCCTGGCTACGACACTATCTACAGTCCAAAGGAGTCTCCTATGACCAGGTATTCGCAGAGATTAGTCATCTTGCTGTCAAGACTATTCTATCCAATTTGAGAAATTTACGTCGTGCAATGCAAGATTGTAAGTTAGGTGGACAGAATAAGAGTCCATTTACCTGCTTTGAGGTGAGACAATAGATTGCTGTATATGACTTACCGTTGTTCATCATCACAGAGACTGATCGTTATCTTGTTGATGTTCTAGTTACTTGGTTTTGATATCATTCTCACGGACAAGTATCGACCTATCTTACTTGAAGTAAATCATATGCCTTCTTTCTCTACACAGTCATCACTTGATAGTCAAGTCAAGCTAGGTTTGATGATTGATACTTTCCATCTACTCCATGTTGATCAAGAAGAAAAGGAGAAAGAGACACTATCCTCTACAATCAATACACAGATGAGACTATATGGAGATGTCTTATCAGATGATCTTCGAAGAAGGTATAAGGCTTATGTCCAGAGTCAGCAGGCTAAGACCACCAAGAAGGGAAGAAGAAGAACGGGGGAGGAGGAAAAGGTAGACATAGACCCTTATTGGTCAGCATATCTTGCCAATGAGAGTGATGCTTTGGGGAACTATGATCTAATCTATCCAGCAGACGTTTATGCTAATCAACCAACTGCTGATAGGCAAACCTTCTACCAGTATCTCTTACACCTCATAGAAGAGTATCTTCCTCCTTCAGGACAGTTACTACTACCATCAACAACCCGAACATTCAATCAGAATAGCAATACACGTGTTATACCTTCTTATGAAGAGTTTCTTGTAGCAAATGGTTTAGAGGATGAAGATTATATTTGTGATTATTACCATGACCAGATGGTAAAACAGAAATCAAACAACAGGACGAACAAAAACAAGAAGAAGAAAAACAAAAAGAATACTACCATTCTCATGGATAATGACAATGATAATGACAATGACAGTCACCTTCTCTCCCTTCCATTCTATCATCGTTCAGTGATATCAGGTGGTAATCATCATCAACTAGAACAATCAATCGGTGCTTCTGGTTCCTTCATGGAGAATAAAAGTGTTGACATTGACTCGGGCGTGCTGCTGCCTGTTATTATCTCTCAGTCTATGCTTAGCTGTAGTACAGTAGAAGAGAGAGAAGACAAGATAACAACAGATCATACTCCTATAGATCATCAAACTACTAGTAGTATGAAAGAACCATCATCATCACAAATACCACTGCCTTGTATAGATGGTAGTTCTAATGCTAAAGTTGATAGTAGAGACAGTCCAAGCAGCAGCAGCAGGCGATATGAGGAAGCAAATAGTTTCAGTGAAGTCAATAAGAATAGACTACTAACTGAAGCTTCTATACCACCGAGTTTTGATTTCTGTGAATATTACAACTCTTTAAATAAACGATATGTACAAGAAATACAAGGAAATCTTGAACAAATACAACAACGAGAGTTAATGATGACAAGAAGATATTGGCAAGAACAAGAGTCACTATTATATCCACGTCATAATAACACAGCAAAGATTGGTCAACAGTTTGTAGAACACTTGCAGTCAGATGCTCGGTTAGCTGTTTCTGTTGATTCGATTGAAAAGATGAGATCCTATGCCTCGCCTGTCTTTCCTCTTGCTACACCTTCATTGGATGACCTCAAACTGCTAACACAGCAACAACAACAAAAGCAAGACCAGCAACAGCGTCAAATGACCTTCTCCCCACAACGACCAATGGCTAATCAACCTAAGTATACACCTCATAGTCAGACACGAATGAAACATTTTATTCTTCCTCAAGGTCAAAATGAAGAGATGAAAGATGAGACATTATCTATGACCATGGCTAATATTCTTCGACATAATACTTCTTTTGGTGAAGAAGTTGGTGGTGGTGTGGGCAGAGAGGAAGGTGAAGAAGAAGGTGATGATAGTGAAAGTGGAAATGAAAGTAATAATGATTCCTTATTTGTCTTTTACAGAGATAATAATGATGTTGATAATACACAGTATACTAGTAGATCTCAAGATAGCATACATGATGATGGTATATGGATGATGAGAGAAGAAGAAAGTGCAAATAGTAATAAGAAGGATAATAGTCGTGGTTATTCTGATTACAACAAT
Organism: Ochromonas danica; assembly: GCA_015146655.1. Lineage (NCBI taxonomy): Eukaryota > Chrysophyceae > Chromulinales > Chromulinaceae > Ochromonas > Ochromonas danica. The sequence continues at coordinate 42,431 of VKHL01000090.1, read as the reverse complement.
CAGGAAAGTAGTGATATTGAAGAGACAGAACATAATGTCCAGGAAAGTAATTATGTGATAAATACGGTAGCTGATGCATATAGTCAATATCGACAACTCTACTTGGCTGAATACAAGCGAATGAAATCTCAGCAACTCCAGCGATAGTTGATCAACAAATACTGATTTCTGCTTTACAGTACAATGCTGTATTTTTCATATTTCCATCTTTATCCACTGTAAATAAATAATTGGCTTCTTTCTCTTCTTTGAACCCACGGCTATATATACTATCTAGTAGTAGTTTACTGCTCGCTTCTTGTTGTATATGGTATTGTTAGCGAAAGTGTAAACTATTGATTAATTTTAATTAATACTGTAGTAACAATTTGTTTATCAGGAAAACACTCATAAAAACTAAAAGCGCACCATTCTTATCAGTACAGAATAAGAAAATCCTCGAACATATTCGACTGATAAACACCAAAGGAGAAGACTTGCTCCACATACTGTACTTCTCACACACGAACGCGAGCCTTTTAATAACCTGCAGTCCATATTCTGCTCTATCCGCTTTCATTACTCCTTTAGTGATTCTCTGTCCTATATTCCAATATAAGTATGTCATTTCTGCATTAGTATTGAATGTTACTTTATTCTTTGCTCGTGATATCAAACCTTAATATCTTTTATTACAGTCCCATTTGGTATCATACGATCTTGTTCTTCACCTTTGAATCGCTTAGTCTACCTTATTATCATCCGAAATTATCCAATTGCTTATTGGATAATTTCCCCGTGAAGACTTCTTACCTAACAACTCACATCGCTATCGCTAGCAGTCTCGCTGTCGCTACTTTCCCCGACTAAACTCAACCCATAAAACTCCTGACATAAACCATCTATTTCTGTTAATACGTCATCGTTTAGTTCAACATCTAAGCCTTTAGACTCTAGCCAAGCAGATACTAATTCATGTTCTAAAACGATAAAATCCTGTACAACTTTTAATTCAGGAGAAGCAGCATTAGCAAGAGCTTTGTCGTAATGATACGGGATATTTAATTTTCTATGTAATGCTGTTTGAATTGTTCTAACAACGCTAACTGCTTCTTCAAGAGCCATAGGTAAATGTTCAAATGCCCACTTAAATCCTTTTGTTTTTACTAAATCTAATGCCATAATATTATGTATAGCTGCTGCAGGATGTCTTTCTACTTCAGTTCCAAATAAATGATAGGTAAAAATTGTTAAAAACTGTTCAAAAGCTTGGCCAATTCCTAAATCTTCAGGAAGCTTTCCAGTTTTTAATAACGATTTAATACTGTTTACTATGTCAATATCTAAAATTGCTGCTTTCTGCTTGAAACCTTCTAGTTTTGAATATAATTCAGAGTAATTACTACTATGTGAATAACCAACCAAACTAGATAAAGACAATTGACTGGAAAGCGTTTGAGTTTCAACAACTGCTAAAGCTTTATCAGGATCAAATTGCCATCCTCTGCTGAAAAATGCACCATCAAAATCCTCAATAGATTTTACATTTTTAATGAATCTTTTTGCTGAACAATGAATTAGTCTGATGAAACAAAACAATGCTTTTGCGCCTGCATATTCTTGATGATTAGTTATAAAATCTCTTGTTGATAAGTTTATTGCATATGGTAAAACAGGACGAACTAAATTCTTTTGAAGTTTTGATATTTCGATTCCCATATGATGAATAAAACCTTCACGCCAAGAAAACTCTTCTTCTTCTTCTTGCTCTTCTTCTTGCTCTTTTTGTAGTTCTTTTAGTTGTTCTCTAGCGTTATATACAAAATCACTGACAGAAAGACTAGGTGACTTTAAACTATCGTAAACCATTTCTAGCGCTCCAACAACAAGAGAAGGGCTGGAATTCGTTTGAAAATGACCTTTAACGGCACTTTTTACTTTCTGACTTACACTCACTTTAGCGCTTGCTGGGGTAACAAATCCTGATATCGCTTTTAATTCTTTTATTTCAAGCGTTAAACGTCTATCAAACATTGCATCTACCGCTGAACTAGATTGTTGTCCAGCAGCTTGGCTAATAGTTTTGATAAGATTATCTACCAGATCCTTTAAATTGCTATTCGGATTTATTAAATAAAAGATTTCCCTTTTATCTTTTAAAACTGCCGTAAGTAATTTCTTGTAATTTTCATGCTGTAAAATGAGGGGAATATTATCTTTATGCTTTTTTAAAGTCTTTTTTACCACCTTTTCTAAGCAATCACGTACTTCTTCATCCCTAGGTAGATTTTTGAAAGTACCCATTATTTTCTTATTTTTAAAATATAGCTCTCTTACAGCATCAGATGTTAACAATCTAATGCCAAGGTCTTGGAAAACAAATGACCATTTCAAATCATATTTAATAGTATTAACATTGCTTCCTTGCTGAGACTCTAAAATTCTTTTGGTAGCATAATCTTTCAAGTAGTCTAGATCTTTCTTCTTACTTACATCGTAAGCAACTCTTACAGCTTCTTTTACTGTTTTTTTATCTTGAGAATCTTTTTTCTTATTATTAAGTATATTAGTTACGTTTGATTTGACTTTCACAGCATGTGAAATTTTAGTTCCTGAACTATATATACCATCAATCTCGCTAATATCGTCAACTATGCTATTTAAAATTCTTTTCTGTTTGCCTGGTAAAGCTGAATTTTTTATGTGAAATGTAATACTCTCTGTTAGTGAGTCATAATGCTTAATTGATAAAGGTTTGTGGTAGTTTTCTGATTCTATTTCTTCATCAGATGAATCGTCTCCTTCTATTTCATAATTACTGCAGGGAACGACTACTGCTTGTTCCTTACTACTATCGGGAAAACGTAGCTTTCTAGTTACTGAAGGAGAAGAGTGCTCTGCACTACCTAACACTTCTTCTTTTTTAGATTGGAGATTACTCAATTCTTCTCTTTGCTGTCTAATATCTGCTTCAGTAACTTTAGGTAATTCCCCCTTTCTTGCTAATTTGTCTGAATTCAGAACAGTCCAAGGACCACAATCATAACCATTGACTTGTTGAGCCTTCTTGAAATCAGTAATCTTGTCAATACCATGGTTTGTTAACATCCGTCTTAATTTTGGCAATGACGAGTCCATCGAAGTCCCAAGAGAATCGTTATAAAAAGCTACTAAATTATTTTCTTCATCGCGTCTAATTACCAGTGCAACCCAATGTTTACCTTGATACTGTCCATTCACATTAACACCCAAATTAATTGGGACAACTACCGCATTTAACGCCTGTTGACCGGACAGTTTAGTGCAAGCCTCGCTAACTCTTTGTAAAGAATGTAATTCATCTTGGCTTGCCGCTTCTACAAATTCATAATCTTGCCTTTCATTGCTATATAAAGTTAAGATTGAATTTATATGACTGTAATCATACCAATATGTGTAGTCTATTTTTACTGTTCCTTTCTTTCCTTTCGACATCTCGCATTGATTTTCTTTGTTGACCCAGATCTGATTTTTCATTTCAAGACAAACGAAAATCGGAAATCCCGAAACCCCAAAAGGCTTCCACCTCCCTCGTCTGTGTTGTCATCCAATCCCAATCCAATCTGTGCAGAAATGATGAGATGAAAATATACTACGTAGTAGCAGAATAGCATTGCATAATTCATTAAACTCAAATCATGGGTAGTTCCCCCTCTGCCACGATCAATGCTGTGAATTTATCAATGAATAGCTGGGTGTTATGTAATTCCTACAGTGTGTCATTAACCACAGCAAATGCCACAATGAATATCCCACAGTTGTGTTCATTTACATTATGCCCCAATCAACGTCTCACTGTGTCACTATGTGGTGTGGGAGGTGCGTCGGCTTGTACGGGGAATACTCTAGTGCGTGTTTTGGATTCTTCCAAGAGTAATTTGATGGCCATTGATGATGGTTGCTCCTCCTCCTCATCCTGTTCCTATGGACAGTATGTGGCTTCATCGTCCTCATCATGTGGTACATACTACTTAGCTGAAGGCTGTTATGGAATGACGACAGGTTGTGGGGGTCAGCCAGCACTCTACCTGGACTATACCCCCACAGCATCTCCAACTGTTTTTCCAACCATAGCCCCTTCACCTCATCCAACCTCCCAACCCACAAGGCAACCTAGTTCCCAACCAAGCGGTAAACCATCAGCTCAGCCTTCGAGCACACCGAGCAGTCAGCCATCTGATCAACCGTCATCTCAACCGAGCAATAAACCATCAGCTCAGCCTTCAAGCTCACCGAGCGGCCAGCCCTCTGACAAACCTTCATCTCAGCCGAGCGGTAAACCATCTGCTCAGCCTTCGAGCACACCGAGCAGTCAGCCGTCTGACAAACCTTCATCTCAGCCAAGTAGTAAGCCATCAACTCAGCCTTCGAGCAAACCGAGCAGTCAGCCATCTGATCAGCCTTCATCTCAACCAAGCAATAAACCGTCAGCTCAGCCTTCGAGCTCACCGAGCAGTCAGCCGTCTGACAATCCTTCAGCTCAGCCAAGTAGTAAGCCATCAACTCAGCCTTCGAGCACACCGAGCAGTCAGCCTTCATCTCAACCAAGCAATAAACCATCAGCTCAGCCTTCGAGCTCACCGAGCGGCCAGCCGTCTGACAATCCTTCAGCTCAGCCAAGTAGTAAGCCATCAACTCAGCCTTCGAGCACACCGAGCAGTCAGCCTTCATCTCAACCAAGCAATAAACCATCAGCTCAGCCTTCGAGCTCACCGAGCGGCCAGCCGTCTGACAATCCTTCAGCTCAGCCAAGTAGTAAGCCATCAACTCAGCCTTCGAGCACACCGAGCAGTCAGCCTTCATCTCAACCAAGCAATAAACCATCAGCTCAGCCTTCGAGCTCACCGAGCGGCCAGCCGTCTGACAAACCTTCATCTCAGCCAAGTGGTAAGCCATCAACTGAGCCTTCGAGCACACCGAGCAGTCAGCCATCTGATCAGCCGTCATCTCAACCGAGCAATAAACCATCAGCTCAGCCTTCGAGCACACCGAGCGGCCAGCCCTCTGACAAACCTTCATCTCAGCCAAGTGGTAAGCCATCAACTGAGCCTTCGAGCACACCGAGCAGTCAGCCATCTGATCAGCCGTCATCTCAACCGAGCAATAAACCATCAGCTCAGCCTTCGAGCACACCGAGCGGCCAGCCCTCTGACAAACCTTCATCTCAGCCAAGTGGTAAGCCATCAACTGAGCCTTCGAGCACACCGAGCAGTCAGCCATCTGATCAGCCGTCATCTCAGCCAAGCAATAAACCATCATCTCAGCCTTCGAGAACGCCGAGCAGTCAGCCGTCTGATCAGCCAAGCGGTAAGCCAACAGCTCAACCTTCTGGACTGCCTTCGATCGAACCGTCTGGTCAACCATCCGTACAACCAAGCTCTGCTCCTTCGAAACAACCCACTTCTCAGCCATCAAGCTATCCAAGTAGTCAACCGACATGCAAGCCTTTGGCACAGCCCTCTAAGGAACCTTCGAGTCATCCTACTGCTGAGCCATCGCAGCGACCAAGTCCGCTGCCGTCAAGCCGGCCAACTCGTCAGCCCACCGCTCAACCATCGAGCGCTCCCAGTAGACAACCAACTGCTCAACCTAGCACTCAACCTTCGCGCAGACCAACAAGTCAGCCCTCAAGTACACCCAGCCGAAGTCCTTCCGCTGTTCCTTCCCGTCAGCCATCGTCCAAACCAACTGTTCAACCTTCTTCAGGACCATCTGGCCAACCCACATCTCGACCTACCAAGCAGCCAAGCAGCCAACCGAGTCGACAACCCACCTCAAAGCCTTCAAGCCAGCCTACGAGGCAACCTAATAGTCGACCTAGCTCTGCACCAACATGGCAACCATCGTCTAGGCCCTCTAGCCAGCCGAGTTCAGCTCCAACAACTCAGCCGACAAGTCATCCCACAGGACTGATAGGATCATCAGTGACAACCGTGGTTACTTCAAATAGTAGCACGGCAACTGTCAGTGTGTCAGGGCAATCAGTAAGTATCGGCGGAATGAGCTCTTCGTCTACGGCGACAGTAACGGTGACAACTGTGTCATCATCGTCGTCTAATGCTAATGCCAGTGCCTTAGCATCGGTGTTGATGTCTGGTGTGGTGACGGTAACGGTCTCGAATTCCTCCAGTACTACCAAGTTCACTGCCACTATTGCAGTATCAACATCATCGACATCACCTACGAATATTTCGTCAGTGACTGTCTTTGATTATAATTGCTCTGCCTATAAGAAAGAGCAGGTAACATTCAACTGTTCAGATGCCAATGTGCTGTACAATTTGACTTGCTCCGGCGAGGCAGCAGCAAGGGTGGAACAACAGTGTCCAGTCTCTCAGCTCCAATGCAGCGTAATTGACATGAACACTTACAGTGTAACAGACAGTGACTATTGCACTGTAGTCTCGTCGTCTGGTTCCTACGTGGTATGTAAATGCGGATACAGCAATAGTAGCAGTAGCAGTAGCAGTGGTACATCCTCTCCTTCATCATCACCCACATCGACAAGCTCGCTAAGTGTGGCGGTAACGTCTGAGTATGTGGCAGGTGACTTCTCGGCGACTGTGTCAGTGGTTGGAAGCATGTCCTCGGCGACAGTGGAAGACACGACCTCGGTATTGGCAACTTTTGGAGGTCTATGGCTGATATGCATATTTTTGATGGCAAGTTTCTTTTTGCCTTTGAACTTCTTCTCTGGGTGGTCATCAGTAGTGCTCAAGGTGATGGGTCTGTTTTCATCCTTGAGAGCAAAGCTGTGGGCGGTGATGCCCTTGAATGAAGGACAGAGAAGTGAGAGAGAAAAGTTAAGAGATGAGTGGAGACGGTATGTCACAGCAGTCCTGCCCAAAGTCTATCATCCTGTTTCTTGGCTAAGTCGACTGTGGAGTGAGCTTTGTGATGATCATGAGTATTTGAAGTTCATTGTGTCAGTAATTCGATGGCATAGTCGAGGGAAACGAGAAAGTGCTAGTAGAGACGAAGAGAAAAGGAAAAGAAAACTGGATAATAAGCAGCAATCAAAGCAAGGAAGTGAAGGATGGGAGAAAGCATTTGATGTGATGAATTTGTTGATATCCTTCACATTGTCTTGCTTTTTGTTGGCATGGTTATATGACTTACAATACCCGGATGATGATGGATCCTGTCCACAGCATGTTACAAAAGCTACTTGTCTGCTGAGGAAATCTCCTTTAGATTCGAGTCAAACTTATTGTTCCTGGACGTCTGCTACAGCTGTGTCAGCGGGTACATTAGTGGAATCGAAGCATGGAACTGTATTATCCACATCAATCATATCATCGACTCTAACAGAAGATGAGCTACATCAACAGTGTCAGTATTCTGAACAAAATGCATCTATGTTGGCCACAATGTTGGTGACTGTGATTGTATCATTTATTTCTGCGGTAGTCACAAACATGGTGTCTGCAATGGTTTCGATGATGACTACTCCAAGCGTGGAGGAAGACGACAACGATGGTGATGATAAGGAAGGAGGGAAAGGGAAGCAGCAAGGTGCATCATGGCGGACATTAAGCTTGTACTTTCTGGGAGAGTTGCTCGAAATGGACTTGTTGGGTCGTGTAGCCACGTGCAGGGTTTCCGAGATGATATCAGATTCACGAGAAGTGTTCATTAATCGATTTCATGAACTAGAAGAGGATCATAAGATATGGCTGCACCGAGAGGGGAGAAGATCATTCCAAGGTTACAATGACAAGAACGATCTTCTACAGAGGAGGGACGAAGAGGAAAGTGTAAGTGTATGCGACAGACAAGTGGAGTCGTTAGATGGAAGAAGCTGCGTTGATGCGTCCTTACTACCGGTTAAGGAGGGAAGAGAAAGTGTATTCAAGATGTCTATGTCTTTGAACAAACACGATCAGTTGTTGGAGCTACAACATAAGCTGTTGCATCATGCAGTAGATTCCAATAGTAAAGCAGTGACCTTACTGCATGCCTATCTCTACAGTATTGTCTATCATCGTCTGGGTGATAAAGAAGCAGCAAGTATCTTGTGGCAGACAATATGGAAGGGTTATCGACTACCACCTCCAAGAGTGTCAAGAGTGGTTCAATGGATGTTTGGTCTCTTGGTAGTCATGACAGTTATGGGAGCATTATTCTTCATTTTCTTGAAAGGGTTGAATCGTGGCAGTGTATGGCAAAGCAATTTCTTGCAGGCATGTTGTATACAATGGGCGATGGATGTGGTCTTTGTATCCACAGTAGAGATATTGTGGGTAGACTTCGGTTTCCCAGGGTTGGTGTATGAGGAAGTGTTATTAGGGGGTTATGCGGAGTTGTTGAAGGCAGTGGATGAGATGTGGATTTGTCTGAGAAAGACAGCGAGAGGACGAGAAAGAGAAGGTGACGGAGTGGAGGCACTTACTGCTTCCTCTTTGGAGAAGCTATTGAGGCAAAAGGTGTGTGAAGACATTCCCGAAGCAATGATGTTGTTAATATTGTGCGATGTCAAGACTAAGGTGGAGGCTGGCAGAGAAGGAAGAGAGAATCGACGAGATAACGCCAAGGTCGAAGCGATGCGTTCTGCTAGAATAGTTCCAGTTTCGGAGGAACAGCCCTGGGATAGAAAGTATGAGATGTCTACATCAGCATTAGCTGTGACCAGATCTCTATCTCTGTCGAACGTGTGGTGGAGGAAGAAGAGCAAACCATCAGTGAGACCCCTGTCTGGTGTAACCTCAAACGAAGAGGTTGAAGGAGGAGAGAAGAGAAAAGGAAGATCGATATGGTTTTGGCTGTTGACAAGACTACCCATGCCACAACAAAGATTGCTTGTACGTTTCTTGGCACCCATTGTGTTGGCTGGAGTGATCTTGGCGTGGTCTGAGTTGAAACAAACGGACAAGATCTTGGAGTCTATGTTTGAGGCCTTTATGGTGTTGTTGATTCTAATTCTGACCTCGTTGTTCGTGGGGATGTCTATCTACAACCAACACAAGGCATTGTCATCCTATCAGTTATCTCAAGCAATGATGGAGACTACAAGGGTGGATAACGATGAAGAGAAGGAGGAAGCAGATGATGATGAAGGTGTTGTTCGGGAGAAGGTTTGGGGAGAAGGACAGATGAAAAGTGATGATGATAACAGCTTCGTAGGTCTGGATGGAAGAGAGTCATTGGATGCCTTGATGGCAAGAATAATGGAAAGCCAGAGCATCTCCTATGATAATAGCAATGAGGAGGATGAAGATAGTGATTCCAATGCTTTGTCGATTTCCTTCATCTTCTCTTCCTGTTCTTCATCGTCTATTGGTAGTGGTACATATATATCAACTAACATGTTGGATCATGAGGGTACGGAGACTTTGGTGAGAGTGACTTCCAGAAGATCCATGAGTGATGATGATAATGGTAAGGATGATACTGATCTTATTGATGATGATGATGGTGATAATGGTTATAATGGTCTTGATGATGAGAGCTGGTTGTCAGATAGCAGTTCTACTGAGAATGTGCTATTGAGATTAAGTGCTCCTTCATAGTGAGTGTTGACTGCTAGGAAGAGATTTGAAATAACTTTTTGGTTGAAGTTCTTGTTGTTATATTTGCTTGTTTGATATAATGGTATGTATTAAGAGTGTATTTTGATGGTTCCTGTGGATACTAACGGAATCAGCTCTTGTTTGAGATGCCATGTGATGGTTTTGTCACATTGCATTGTACTGTATTGTATGGTATACTGTTCTGTATTGTTCGCGCCAGTGAAAGGAAGCATGATATCAGACATCGAAGATGATATCAGATATCATATGATCTACGATATATATCATATGTTCCATTATATGATGTGGATTTGACCATTGCTTAGTCTCAAAGACTATGCTGCCTGTCTTTCTTCTTCGTTGTTGTTGGTTGCTTCGCTCTAATTAATCACTGTCTGCACTGTAATCAGTAAGATTACTAAATGTTTAGCGTAAATGGAAGGAAGTATGTAGCGTCGATAGAATCCTCTAGTAAGGGTTCTCTCTTGCTGTGGCTTGATTGAGTTGTTGTTGCGGAGATCATATTATATCTTGCTTCCAGCTCATTCTTGCATTGTTTTCTTAATTTAAAAGCAAAGAGCTTTTGAGTTAATTCCTTTTGATTATGTAGGCAATGTGATACTCTTGAAAGGTCTCGGGTATCATCCTAACCCTATTTCTCACTAAGCTTAGTGTTAAACTAGTCCAGTGTGTCAATGACGGGATTAGAGCTGCTGGGGAAGAGAAGCTGGAAGGGTGAACAAAATCAAATACAATTTTACAACCAACGCCGCGAAGACACAAACATCAACCCACCGACCACCTTCCAATCGAATCGTACGACGACCTTTTTCTGTCATTGCGTTCGTTTGAAAAACCTACTTCAGAAGGGTAACCCTAACCCTAACCGAATGTGTGGTGGAGGAAGAAGAGCAAAATATCAGTGAGGCCACTGTCTGGTATAACCCAAAACGACTTCCAGAAGATCCATGAATGATGATGATAATGGTAAGGATGATACTGATCTTATTGATGATGATGATGGTGATAATGGTTATAATGGTCTTGATGATGAGAGCTGGTTGTCAGATAGCAGTTCTACTGAGAATGTGCTATTGAGATTAAGTGCTCCTTCATAGTGAGTGTTGACTGCTAGGAAGAGATTTGAAATAACTTTTTGGTTGAAGTTCTTGTTGTTATATTTGCTTGTTTGATATAATGGTATGTATTAAGAGTGTATTTTGATGGTTCCTGTGGATACTAACGGAATCAGCTCTTGTTTGAGATGCCATGTGATGGTTTTGTCACATTGCATTGTACTGTATTGTATGGTATACTGTTCTGTATTGTTCACATCAATGAAAGAAAGCATGATATCAGATATGTCTCTTAGTCTCAAGACTATGCTGCTGTCTGGCATGGAGTGAATGAAAATGCCTTTCTTCTTCTTCTTCTTCTTCGTTGTTGTTGTTGTTTTGCAGTTTTGTTGCGTCGCTCTATTCAATCACTATCTACACCATAATCAATAAGATTACGAAAGGTGTTGTGTAGTAGTCTAGTGTAGTGAAGTGTAGTGTAGGTTTGTAATGTCGATAGAGTCCTGTAGTAAGGGTTCCCGTTCTGTTCCTTTCTGTTCTGTTCTGTCTTGAATGACTGACTTGCTGGTGCAGAGATCATCAGATTAGATCATGTTATTTCATGTTCATTCTTGTATTGCTGTGTTGTTGTTGGTGTTTAATATAAAAGTAAAGAGCTTTTGAGTTAGTTTGCTTTGGTAGGTGGTCTAGTTGATGGATTTGATTATATACTGTATATACTAGTATATATATAATAGGCAATGTAATACTCTCGAAAGGTCTCGGATAGACTAACACACACTCTTGACTTGACGTTACCCAGAACCACGTGTGTTTGGGTTGTCTAATGGTTGGTGGAAGATCTCATGAAAAAGATGTACAAGTGACCTTTTTAAAAGATATTTCAATAAATCATTAAATAATGAACTATACTGTACTGTACAGGAATTGTAGATAGACTAAATAAAGTCTAGTAGACTATTGAATCAGTTTTCATTAGTGTAACATGAGCTACATTATTATTCTGCCCAACACACACACACACACACACACACACACACACACACACACACACACACACACACACACACACACACACACACACACAAATGAGGAAATGATATTCAAAACCGCATTATTCGATTTTAAACTGAAGTATTTTGCCGGGAAATGGGTGTTTTTCGGTCAAAAACAGGCAATAAACCCGTTCTTTTTTGAGCGGAACGTTTGTTTCACAGCGGAACATTAATTTCCTGCCTTGTTGGGTCTTGTCAGAGGCCAAAATGCCAAGTTTCCGCGGCGCAAGTTACCGTGTAAACTACTACGTTAGATATGGGATAGACAACATTCGGGGCACTGTAACAATAGCCTAGGTCGGCTGGGGGCAAACATTTTATTGGCGACCAATGAAGTGGGGAGTGCTTCATGTTCAACAAGAACGTTGCTTGCATAATATCCGCATCCGTCAGCATAGGTGCCTGCCGCTGCTCCTTAGCAGTTCGGCTGCTGTTCGCTTTTTGGTGAGGAGGAGCAAATCATCGCAGACCACAACTCTCGACAGTTCAGACAAACATTTGCCTTCTGCTTTGAATTGCAGCTACGATGATGGTAACATTGCCATTCTGCATGTTGTTGTTCTTGCGCTTGTTGTTTTCTTGGCCAACAACATGCTCAGCCAATTCAACTATTTGGACCGTCAACCCTGACGAAATCGTTCCCACTGTTTTTGTCTTGCCTTCTCGTCATGCAAAACACCATTCTTCTTCTGACTGTGACAAATTTGTCGACATGCGTGATCATAGCCATGATATTCTCTTCTATTGCTTCATTGTCTATCATTATCCCCATGCAATCAAAACCATCCCAACGAATGAGACAATCGATCTTTTCTTTTACCACGTCACTGGTTCATATGAGCATCCACCGGTTTGGAAATGATGAATGTCTTCCACATACCGAAGCCCTTCAATGTGGTGCACGGTCGCTGTTAGCAAGGGATGGGTGTCTACGCAGAAGGTCTTATCGAGATTGAATTCGGTATTATTGGCCAGTGGGTTCTTCATTGTGAAGTCGTGCAACGAGCGATCATATACTCACTCCGAATGGTCGTGATGTATTTATTCCCTATGTAGTAGTACCTCCTGCAAACTCAAGAAATCTCACTAGTAATCACGATCTATTTGTTCGTCGCAAGTACGTGTTCATGGCTCCATTGCGCGAAGCTGCTGGCAAATCAGAGGCTTTCCGTCTCTACCGCACTCGACTCTATTATCACCTAAAGAGCTTAAATCTCGACAATGCACTCATTTCCAACAATCTGAAGCCAGCGGAGTTTGACAAGGGTATGGAAACATCTCTGTTCTGTCTGATCTTACCTGGCGATACTCCGTCAACGTCTAAAGTGTATAAGTCGATCTTCCGAGGTTGTATTCCCGTCATCTTCGTGAGCTATCCCGCCCAGCTTCCTTTCTATAAGTTCATTGATTGGTATTCTTTCTCTTTAATCTTCTATAAGGATGATATTAACTACCCTCACAAGATCAATCGTATAGTTGAGACGATGTATAATATGAGTAGGAATGTGGATGAGTTGAAGAGGATGCATGTTTCACTGGCTAAGCATGCAATGTTATTTGACTACGGTCGTAGGGAGTGGCCAAGTGTGTATCATTTGTCTTTGTTGTCATTGCAGGCAATGATTTCTGATGGAAACAGATTACTTTTATCACATGGCAGTAATCAAGAAGGGCAGCTTTTCTAAGGAGCTGTCTTAATTTTATATAGATACGTCGTTTATTACAGTTTAGATTTGTTTTGGACCTATTAGGTTTCGTTGTTGGTTTAAACGTATCAACCTGCATATTTCCAAATGGCTAAAGCACATGTAGAGCATACGCATAGTTTTCAACAATTATTGTGAATGTTATGATTTATAATTATTTAATGGACTTCGATTATAAATTAAATTAATTTATTTTAACTTACCGCTTGTTTTCCTTGCTTGGGATTGTTGCTTGATGATAGGTATTGTCAACAACTTAAGAGTTTTGTTGAAGTTCGCTGAGTTAAATGTATCATCTAGCACTAGACAGCAGTGATGCCAACTAATATCTTCGAAAACATCTATAAGTCAACACGTCTAAGTGTTGAGCTCTGGTATTCCTCAACCAGCTTAGTGTTAACTATGTCATCATTGGTCAGATTAGATCAGATTAAAGAAGTTGTATGTGTTTGGGAAGGGAGAAGAAGAAGAGAATCTGCATGGCCCCAGTGTTTCAGGGAATGAGAACATGCTTGCTGGTTTTAATGATTTTTGTTCTGATGCCTCTCATCATCCTAAGACATCTTGAAGACAGCTGCTGATGAGACTCATCAGCAACAGAGCTGGTCATCAACAGAGCTGGTCCTGACCAAACTATTAAATCTATTTAAATCTCCAACAGGAGAGAGCAGTCAATGAACACAAACACTTTCGCACATTACATTGGTATGTTTACGACAAATAGTTCTCCCTTTAGTAACTCAGTACCACACGCAATACTATACAGAATAAACAAAAGATGGAAACAAAACACGCCACCAAGGGGGAACGAACAACTTGTTGCTTGTAAATAGCGCAAGATCGTACAAGAAATAGAACTTGGGAAAGGATTACTTCTTTTGATTGGTCAGCATTTCTGCCATGAGCTTGCCAACAGCATCCCCAGCGCTCAAAGCTGCGGCCAAAGCAAGTTTGTTACTTCGACTTGTCTTCACACTCTCTCCACCTGCCACTTGGCTATGAAAAGTAGCCTGCCGCGCAGTGTTAGGAGTACCAATCATGTTATACTGGCCATTGATAAACGATTGATCGTATAAACTGTGACTGCTGGTGTCTCTGGATAAAGGCACTGCACGCCCACTTCCCTGTTTTGTAAGGGCCAACTCAGCTGCCATACGAATCGCACCACTAGAGCTTCTCTCAGATAGAGTAGGGCTCGTTGTTACCGAGGACGCCATGGTCGTGGGCCGATTAAGATGAAGCGCGCCTTGCACAGCTGGCATTTTCATTGAAGAGAGCGATTGGGATACCAAAGGTGTCATCGTAGTCGCTGATGCCGACCGTGGAGATATCTTTGTATCAATGGCTGGTAATGCAGTGTAGTTGTTGGTCAAACTTGGGGGAAGAGAGCTTGTGTTTCCGTTAACATTCGTTGGAGAGGACATTCGTTCGCCAAGCAGCTGCAAGGAGTGCTTAACCTTGTTCAGTAGAATCGCGTTAATCTCTGGAGAGTCCTCCCAATGTTGCATGTTGCCGACATCCCTTTCACAAGAACTCGGCTGGCTGGAAGCCGCGCTGCTCGTAGAAATGGTCGAGGTGGTATGCGTATTCATCCCTTTACTATGATCGTCGTCTGGACTATTGGCAAAGGGCTCGAAAGAGAACTTGCTTCTTCTTAACGGCGCAGTTCCAACTGCGGTAGATTGATGAGTCTTAGAAGATAGAGGTGGAATCATCTGACGTGGCGATATTAAAGGTGTCTTGCCCTTTTCTTCCATTGTTGGTGGTCCCAATGTTGCCGGTGTGATTGGAGCAACCGACAAAGGTGTATGGGAGATTTGTTTTCCCATACGAATCCAGTCTGTTAAAGGGCTCGATAGCAATGCTTTCGCTTGTCGTAGCTCCATACCCAATGGAGGGAGACTGGTTTGTCCCCCATTAATGGAAGGTATCACACCTTCATTCATGTGAATACTATCCACGCTTGCTGTGTGCTTTCCACTCATTGGTCTGGGTTGATGGCTGTCGTCTGATGATTGTGTCAACATAACGGTCCAGTTACTCCGGCTCGTATCTCGGCTGTCATTTATAGAACGCCTATCCCTCTGACTGCTGGAATAACTGCCAGAAGAATTGTTATGATGATTCTCCATGACTCCTTGGAACAAATGAGAGTCGGAACTATCAACACTTTGCAATGTTCCTCGCAGAGGCTGTTGGTTCCTGTAATCTACATTTTGAGACGAAAAGGAAGGAAATTTGTCCCGTCGTTCTACACGCAAAGGACATTCATTGTACAATAAGCTTGTAAAATACAGGGAAATGAAGACAGTTAAACTACTTCACCTTTTGCAGAGGCTTCCTCATCTTCTTCTGATTGAATTGTTCTTGTCAAAGGTTGTTGTGAGAGTTTATCATGTAATAGAAGTAATCCTTTATGTGCTGCTGTTAGATCAACTATAATCAAATATGAAGAAGAAGAAGAAGACCACCATAAGAGACTGTGATCAACAAGATGAAGAAACATAGTTAATCAAACCTACCAGTCTTTCGTTCAGAAGAAATAGAAACAAAGTCATCTGCATTATCAATGAGCATGTCCAAACTTTGGATAATATTCGCCTCATTTCCTTCTTTCCCTTCATCCTCACCTGGCTTCTCATTCATACCCACTACCACTTGATGACGACTATGCCCTTGGTCTTTATCAGGTGATAGAATGGTGTCCTTATGCTCCACTACACCTTCTCCAACAGGAAGATCTGTTAATGTGAACTCATGAATAGGATGTAACTCATAACTTGATCGTCGTGAATGTTGTTCAGAAGACGTCGTGCTATTTTCTCGAGGTAAGGTGATCATGTGACTATTAGAATCGGCAGAAGCAGAAGAATGATGGTTGCTGTTGTTGGATGAGATCCTCCCTGTTGGTGGGATGGCATTCCCAATAGTATTACCACTTGCACGTTGTAATATACGTTGACGTATTCTTTCTACTTCATCAAAGGCTTTACAAAAGGCATCATCCTCTCCACCACCACTATCATTACCATTATCATCATTATTATTATGATTCTGAGCATTCTGAGCATTTGAATTAATTAGAGAAGTTGTTGAATAATGACCTTGTGATGAATGATTAGTATTCCTTTGGATTTGATTATGATGACCACTTGAAGAAGAAGAAGAGGAAGAAGGAATGGATGGATTCCCTGTCATCATGTCTCTTGAAGATACTCCTGATAAAACTGAAGAAGAAGAAGAATTATTCAGTTTGGATACGGTTAAGAAAGCCCCCACCACACCATCCTCTCGTCCCTCTTCAGTTTCTGCGACTAACTTCCTTGCCAATCGTGGGGCATCCATTGACATAGCCAATTGAAATAATCGTTGTCGTTCTTCTGGAGTAATATTAGCACGTTCTTGAATACGATACATTTCTTCTATAACACGTGCACGCATAATATTAGAATCTTCTCGGCTTAATCCAATAGGTGGAACACTTTCTAAAAATCGATCAAAGACTTCTCCATTGATTTTTAAAGGATCAATGAGAGAATTACTACTTGAGGTTGGTCGTTGATGAGCAGAGGAAGGTTTCGATGATAGAAGACGATTGCTGCTGAGTTTGCGCAGACCAACCCCATCGGTACCATTAGCATCTCCACTATCTGGTGGAGGAGGGCCATCAAAGCGCAAGTTAGTCTTTTGAGGAATAAGTACTGCACGCTTTGTATTTGTTCGTTGAAGATTTCCCACAGGGGGACGACCATCCATCTTCACAAATAGGAATAACACAATAAAAAACTAAAGCAAAAACAGGTTAATAATATCAGAAGGTGATTGTATTACTATCCATCAATAGCAAAAGTTCTTCGAGCATATAAAATTCTCATACAAGCCTCCCTTTAAACTGGCATTGCGGGGAGATGGAAAAGAAACGTTTTCCGATCGGTTTAAAGCCAAAAACAGGTTTAATCATAGATGGCGTTTTCCCAAGCTATTTCAAGTTATTTCTCCATAATTCAGACTTTTCATCCCTGTGGCATTGAAAACAAGACAGTGGTCTCACATGTGGCTGACAGCGATCCTTCTCTTGGGGCTGTTGGGTATTGGATGGGTCAAACCTTCCATCCTGTTTGGTTTCACTAGTAAAGATGGTGTTACATTGACCTCTTCCACTAGCTATTCAAGGAATGGGCTGGTTTTGAAAGGTCGATTCCCCTGGCTTCGCAAGGTGGACGACAACACTGTCATAGGATTGAGTGGTGATGTTAGTGACTGTGAATATCTCATGGAGAAGGTTCTGTCAACCTGCCAACTCCATGCCTTTTCCTTCCCAAGCCTGTCGACCGCTGAGATTGCAAGCTACTGCCGCCATCTCATCGTGAAGAACTTGCGCAAACGACCTCTTCAAGTCAATCTTGTGGTGGCAGGACGATGCTCCCAACAGAGTCGTCCTGTTCTCTTCTGGCTAGACGAGATTGGCTCTATGAAGGAGACACAGTACTGTGCGCATGGCCTGGAGCTGCCTTTCCTTCTCTCCCTTCTGGATCGTCAGAACTGCCTTTGGAAGGAGAAGAATGGCACAGGCTTTGCTGGCTTGGTGACTGAGGAGGATGTAAATAATGCTGTGAAGCTTTGTTGGGAAAGTATTCGCCACCGCAGTGCTGTGGACTACTCGGAAGTCGAGACTCTGTTTATTAAAGGGAAATCATCTTCTGATAACTAACCAAGATGAAGGTAAGAATGCGCTCGCCTTGTATAGTGTTTTGTTGTCTGATCCTCTATATAAGGAAGTAGAAATAGAGGAGTAGTATATTCTATGATGGCTTTCATTCAACCTTATCTACATTGGCTGACTGGCGCGCATCACGACGCGGTGATTAGAACCTTACGAATGCTGAGAATAACCCCCTCTATTATACTTTTGCTGTGTTACGTTATATATATACTGATCTGGATAATGTCTATTCTGCTTTGGTATAGCCTAACTAACCTTTATTGTAATCTTTGCTTGTTTTAGAACTGCTTCTTGATGCCATTGCTCTGTCTGGTCTAAGCCATTTGGTTGCTGTGTCGTAATCGACAGAGTACTACTCCTTCCTTCTTTCGCTGTGATTGTGTTCTTTAATTTAAACTATTTAATTCGTTTGGAGATTGGATTGTCGATGAGAAAATGTCACTCACGCACAGTGTAATAAGGTGTGTGGGAGAAAACATAACCAACACACTCCTTCTCACACAATGCAAAATTAAAATGAAAGATGAAGAAGTCCAATACAAAAGATGAAAAATTTCAGTCTCGTGATGTGAAAAGGCACGATCTTTTCAATATCTTCTTCTTGGTAGTGGTTGTCTTCTTAGTGGTAAGATATTTAACCATAGCAACTGATTGGTCTCTCCTAGGAACATCTCACATAGGAGAGAATTATCAAAAGGAATATTGGATAATCCAATATGCCTTCTTCCTCTATGTCCTAATAGATGCATTATGGATCTATCTCATTCCTACTTGTACCATGCAACCACCTTCTTTGATTCTCATTCATCATGCTATCACCTTAGTGGTAGCAAGTACACCATTCTTTATCCCACAATTCTCATGGCATCTTGCCATAGGAATGACAGCTGAGTTCACTACAATATTCCTAGCGATGAAGAGAATGCTTCCTAGAGGATCTTGGCCTTATTTCTTATCCAATCTCTTCTTCTACCTCTCCTGGATTCTTGTTCGAGTTATTGTCTATCCTACTATGAGTGTCTTCATCACCTATGAGTATGTCAGATATAGTGAGAGTATTGGGAGTTATGTTAACTTTGTTATCCCAGCTTGGACTGCTCAAGTCATGCTGACTGCTTTGAGTTTGTATTGGACAGTGAATATGTTGAATATGGTTTTCAAAGGAAAGGAAAAGCTCTACTAGACTGTTACCCCATTGTATATATGTATATTGAATGAAACTATTTTTTTTGTGTAAGTTGCATAAGATTAGATATCTAGCATAGTGAGTTGATCATACTGACTGTCTCTCCCTTAACAAGATAAGAGAAGAAAGAATGAAAACACAAAACGAATGCAGCAGCAGTGTTGCGATTAGGAGTTAGGTTAACATTCCACGGGAAGCTAATTGGAACATCATTAGAGAAAGAGAGGATGGTAGTTAAGGCATTACAGTGGATTGGCGGGCAGCAACAGCACTGATGATGTGTTTAACCCTGGCGTCTCTTCTCATAGCCACCGAAGAAGTCGTCCTTCTCCTGTTGAGAAGACCATTTGCTGTACAGAGGGAAGATAATAAGAGAAGGAAGAAGAGCAGCCCAGACCAGACGGCTGTCATCAACGCCAAAAGCCTGTTGAAGCAAACAAGATCATCAGAACTGCCTCGTGGTCATCAATAAAGAAGGTAAAGGAAACACTCACTCTTCCAGTTCCCTCAGCAGCAATGGTAGCCATGGGCATAGCAAGAGGCAAGAGAGCAGCAGGGATAATGTTCTGCAACTTGGGCATCTCCATCTTCATGGACTATATATAGAATTATTATTAATAAACAAGAATGAATTAAATTCATGCAAAATTAATTAGAAAATAATTCAAATAATGCTTGATAATTCATTCTTATATGGTTCAGATTAAATCAGGAGGGAAGGGATAGAGGATAGGGCAGGGAAGAGGTTTGCAATCCAGTACGAAGTGATCACAACACCAAGCAGTCAACGGCGTTAGGATTGTCTTACCATAGCGTTGCTAGTCTTAGCACGCATGACACGAGATGGCATGAAAGCCATAGAGACAGCAATGAAAGCCAAGCAGATCAAGAGGAAGAAGCGCATCTTAGTAAGTATTTCTAATCAATGAGGAGATTTACTTTGTCTTGCTTGAACTCAGAGCTTGCGGCCTGCCCGCTGCCCTCACAGTGACAGCGACACACACAGACAGGTTGCACTCCAAAGATTGCAACCTTTTCGTTGTTTCGTTTTTCCGGATATAATCCGGAAATACCAAAATACCAAAATACCGAAATACAGAGTTCTTTAAGGAATTACGTAACGTACATTAACTTAACACAAGGCAAGTTCGTACTCAAACTGCAGAACAACTCCAACCTGCTATTGTTGAAAAGGAAGGCAAACCTATAATAAAATGCTTCTTCAATATCTCACAGTAGAACTTTGTAGACATATCTTATCAACATGGATTGTTGATATAAGAAGTCTATCACGATTAGAAGTGGCTTGTTGTTCTAAACCACATCAAATCTTCTTAGAGAAAGTCTTTCATTCCATGTCCATGACCTTATCCACCACTCAATTCCTTCATGATAATCTTGCTCATTATATTCCATGGATTTATAAAAGAAAGATACGTGTATTTTCATTGGAATTAGATATCAAGGAAGTCTCTTTTCTTCGTCCTTATTGTGAAATCTTTGAAGAAGTTCAAGAGTTGAAGTTGTACCATAAGAAGAAGACTATCATTCCTCATCTTGTGAAAGATTCTGAAGAAACTGAAAAAGAAGATGATAATAATAATGATGAAGAAAAAAATGAAAAAGAAGAATCTTTTCAGTTTTTCTTTTCTCTCTTTCTTCATCTAAAGAAATTAGAGATTGATTCTTCTCATCTCTCATCCTCTACTATCACTTCTCTTCTCACTTCTTTCTCTTCTATTCCCTTTATGGATTGTATTCTAACTTCATCAGGAATTACTGATGAACATGTCATACAAGTTGTTCAACAACATGGAAGAGAACTATTGAGACTATCCTTATCACATGGCATTGAAGATCTTTCAATTCATTCATTGACTGCTATCAGTCAATATTGTCACTTCCTTCACAGTTTAAAACTGAATAATGAAGCTTCACAGTATCCTACAGAGGCAATACTGAAAATTATTGAAGCAAATCCATTAATTGAAGAAGTGAAGCTTTATTGTTGTAATGTTACCAATGAAGAAGTTATAGAGATGATTGAGAAAGCACCTCGACTACATACTTTAGTCTTAGAACATAGTAATGAAGTGACTCTAACCGTGTTAAATCTTCTATTAGATGAAGGTAGATTTCAACAAATGAGGAAGTTAAAGATTGGTTCACGTTTTGGGTATTTAAACTTACCAACCTCATCATTCATCTCCTCCTTGTCATCATCAAGGATACTAGCAGGGGGTAGAGATGGGACATGTTATGGTAGTGCTATTACTACTACTAGTAGTACTACTGCTAGTAGCTATCGTCATCAACGACATCTACCCATGCCAGCTATCTTCATTCAAAATATTGAAGAAGATTTACGAGCTTTCTTACTATTACATCATCTTCATCCTGCTACCTTATGGATTGATACACAAAATCTACCTGATGAAGTGATTGAAGAAGTTGTCACTATGTATGGTCCCTCTCTAAAAACACTCATCTTCTCTAGTCCTACCATGAATGATAGCTCTCTCTTATGTATTGTTAATAAATGTCCTTCACTACAAGCATTACATCTCTTCCCTACTATTAGCTTCCTTGCTAAAGCACCACCTCATCAAGTCTATTTCTATCGTACAGGAGTTATGTCAGCTGTTACTAAGTATGGTAGTCAATTAAGAGAATTAACATGTCAAGCATGTGGTGATTTGACAGATCATGATGTACGAAATATTGTAGAGAATTGTCCTAAATTAGAATTATTAGATTTAACGAAATGTTCTAAATTAGGAGAGGGAATGTTATCAACCATTCTTGCTAAATGTCCTCGTCTTCATGCTATTCGTTTACAAGGAACAGGTATGGAGAAGATTGTCTTGGACTTGTTGACCTCCTATAACAATAACCCCAACAATAACAACAATAACTATAATAATGATAATAATAATCGATCTTATCGTCGTCACAACGATTATCAACATCATCAGCAATACTCTTCTTCTCTTGATGATCTGAAGACTTCTTCGATGGTACTACATCTTCCAGTAGTGGTAGAAAATGATGATGATGATGATAATAATAATAATAATAATAATGATAATGAAAATAATAATAACAGTGATGATGATGACGCTGATGATGAATTAGCAGATGTTCGACGATGTATGCATTTGCTTGATTCTGCTTTATCATTACGATGTGCTACCTGGATGGATATTTTTGACTATTAGCTATGTAATTCATTACCCTAATATCAATACTAAGTATCAATCGACAAGAAAAGGTGTGTCTGGACTAACTCTAACTGCTGTCTGTGCGAACACTGTCTTTCTCCATGATGGATGATGCATGCATGCAGTCAATCTCTATATCGGATTATCTCTATTAAAGGCTGTAGAAAAAGATGTTATGTTTTGGATGTTAATTTTATAAAGCACTAGAGATGTTTCATTTGCGAATGTCTGTTGAGGTTGAACTTTAATGTTCTTCCCTACCCACTATCCAATACAATAGAGACTGGAATTACTGTACAGTACTACTGTACAGATATACTGTGTACAGATATACTGTGTACAGATATACTGTACAGATATACTGTGTAGTATATCTCTTGAGAGGTTTTTGCCTTGTCGTGCATGCGCACACACGCACGCACACACACACGCACACACACACACACACACACACACACACACGCACACACACACACACACACACACACACACACACACACACACACACACACACACACACACACACACACACACACACACAGGAAGTGTCATTGTAGTATGTAACTGTCAGACTGTGGCTGTAGGTCAACTCTCATCCCATTCAAGCGAATGCGGTGGGTTTGTTTTTCCTTTTTGCATTTCTGGATAGTAGACGTGCTGTCAAGACCGATTGCCATGCATATTTCAAATAAGTGGCATCAAAATTTTCAATTTGTTTGTTTGTTGTTTGTTTTTATTTGTTTTCAATTAGACTGAGGGAGGTTGTGCGCGCATCTCTACAAGTGAAAATGAACTACTTCTACTGCTACTATTAATGTTGCTGACTTATAATAACAACTACCACAACCCACAACCCACATCAACACTACTGTATACTCTCTAGTCACATCCAACAGACCATGCAGTCATTACAGTGCTTCGCGAGATGACCACTAAGAGAGAGATAACAGCAAATGGTGATGCTAATGCACACAGTGGAACTAGATCACCTTCTCCTTCTCTCCCACTAGACTAGGTACTACCTCCTACTACCACACACTTCCTCTCTATAACTAGGAACACTACTAGAAGAGCTAGTTGACCTAGGCCTAAACCTAGACCTTACAGTAGTAGAGTATCAATACTAAAATAAAATAAAATCAACGAATTGAAAAACACTAATACTAGTAACAACAACAATAACAACAACAATAACAATAACAACATTAATATGGCAATAATGAAAATAATAATAATAATATGATAATATAATAAGAAAGGAAAGGAGAAAGAGTGGAGGTTCATTGCAGTTGATAGACAGGTTTACAAAAGAGTAAAGCAAGAATTCCTGCCATAGAGAAGAACATACAGAGGCCTAGCATGAGGTAAGCCATCCTATAGGAGGCAGAGGCCCAGTCAGAGGCCAGATGAGTGGCTAGGGAAGACCTCTTCCTCCCTCCTGCATCTCCTGCCTCACTAGGAGTAGTACTAGTACAAGTAGTGGTAGTGGTGGTAGTGGTAGTGAAAGCCTTCCTTCTCTTACGATCTTCTTCATATTCTTTATTCATAAACTGAATATTTTCATGAAGAAACTGAAAGATATAAAGAAAGAAGATACGGAAACTGAAATACTTCTTTATTGGACTAAAAACAGTCTTCATTTCTCTATTGGAAAAGAAGAAGAAGAACAAACTGAAAAAGTTGAACGTTTCAGTTATTCAATCTCAACTAAGACATCAAACTCTATCTAACTATGACAAGTGGATCTCCTGCTGCTAAATGACTCAATGAATGAATAAATTGAATTCAACGTGGCAAAATGGAATGGGTTCCGAGTTGCCGCAGCAACTCCAGAACTTCTAATTCCCAAACTGCACCAGAGCAAAGAGAAAACATTGAAAATGAGCCTTTGAAGTCGAAGTCGTTTGTCAACTGAAAAACGTGTTTTTGTCCGTTAGTGTCGGTCATCGAATTGGATCAGATAGAGTCAGTCATAATCAAATACAGTCAATCAGTCAGTCATTATCAATCACAGTGAGTCTGTGAGGGAGGAATGGAGATTCATCGTGATCGAATACTTCAACTCAGACAAATCAGAGAGGCTAGTCTGAGGCCCAAAGGGGTGGACAAGGGGGTGCTTCCTCCTGCTCCTCCTCCTACTGCTACTACCACTACTGCCAGCCTCGATAGTGCTGCTAGTGTCTCCAGTAACAGCAGCACAGGAGGTGGAGGAGGAGGTGGTGGCGGTGGTGGGGCAGTGGATGAGAAGGCTCGAGCTCTGCTGAGGCCCTCCCCCACTACCACTACCACCTCCTCCTCCTCCTCCTCCTCCTCTATCGAACCTCCTCTATCAAGACCTTCCTCTACTGTGGATGCCCTCCACCGCAAGCTCCAAGCCACTGCCCAGCTACTCTCTGAGAGTCTGACCGAGCAGAGCCATCTCCGTGCTGTGCTAGCTCTGACTAGTCGCCAGCCAGAGGCGATTGACCTCCTGCTAGACACTCTGCTAGCTTTGGAACACTCTGGCAGTAACGGTGGTAGTGGTAGTAGGGGTAGCATGGAGGAGAAGGTGCGAGAAGTACAAAGCAGTGCATGGCGAGAAGAGAAAGACAGACTTCTCTCTCAGGTAATACACTGTAGACAGTTGTAGTATAGTATATATATAGTGTATAGTATATATATAGTGCATATAGTATATATATATATATATACACCTGTATACACTGTATATAGACAGACTTCTCTCTCAGGTATAGTAATACACTGTAGACAGTTGTAGTATAGTGTATAGTATAGTGTATAGTATATAGATAGTACATATAGTATATATATATATACACCTGTATACACTGTATATAGACAGACTTCTCTCTCAGGTATAGTAATACACAGTTGTAGATATAGTGTATAGTATAGTGTATAGTATAGTATATAGATAGTACATATAGTATATATATATACACACCTGTATACACTGTATATAGACAGACTTCTCTCTCAGGTAATACACAGTTGTAGATATAGTGTATAGTAGTATATAGTAGTAGTAGTATAGTATATACTAGTATATAGTAGATATAGTCTATAGTATATAGTAGTATATATACACACATCTCCCTTCCTTCATATATGAACAGAGACTGTCAATACTACTACCCCTACTAAGTAGACTGTGACTAACTGTATGATGTGGTAACTATGGTAGATGATTGACTTACGAGCTACCTTGTCTCGTGAGCGAGAATTAAGACAATCTCTCGAGGCTGACCTCAAAGCAGCGCAACAAGTCCAAGAAGACCTCGAGACTCGCCTGCTAGCCTTCGAACAACAACAGCTACTACTAGAGCAGGAGCAGGAGGAGGAGGTGGTGGGGGATAATAGGAGAGGTGGGGGAGTACCCCCTTTACCCCCTACCAGTCCCTCTGCCCTGCGCCTGCACAACAGTAGTGTTCGAGGTAGTGGTAGTAGTGGGGATGGGAAGGGAGGGCAGCGTAAGAAATGGCATCGTCCTGAGACACCAGCAGCGACTACCCGATCATTGGCGGCAGTGGGTAGTGCAGGGGGAGGTGGAGGAGGAGGTAGTGGTGGTGGTAGAGCCTTCTTCGACCATTCTCCTCCTCCTGCTACTGCCACTACTACAACCACTGCTTCATCTTCTCGTACTAGTCGAGAGGCATTAGCTCTCTCCTCCTTCTCTAACGATGACCAGGAGGAGGAGGTAGTGGAGCAGGAGGAGGAGGAGGAGGGGTATGGTAACGGTAGTAGGATGCTGGATATTAGTCTAGGGCGAGCCAATGATGGTGTCTACCTCAACCGCAGCCAGCAGCACAGTGACTACCAGGAGGAGGAGGAGGAGGAGGAGGACTTGCTAGCAGCTCTAGAGGAAGAGAATGAGAAGAAGACTCGATCACCCCGACCACAACAACAACAGCAAGAACAACCGCTACCACTGGATGATGATAATGAAGAGGATAATAGTGATCGTCTGGTGGAGGAGCAGCAGCAGGAGGAGGAGGAGGAGGTGTGTGTGCTACTCTCTATCGATCTAGGAGAAGGTCGAAGTGATGAAATCGTCATTGGTACCCACCAGAACCCCATGGTACGAATATACGATATTACACTACCTCGAACACTACCTCTTTCACTACATCTACTACCACTATCACTACCCATACTAACACATACTAACACTATCATATACTAATTGTGTTTGTTGTTGTAGTGGTTAGCCTATGCCTTCATGGAGAAACATCAACTAGCTGACAATCTCTTCGAACCTCTGCTGGACTACATCACAGACACACAGGTACAGTGACACACTAGTCTACCCCTCCTCCTCCTCCTCCTGCTACAGTTGATGACGATGATGATCTGTCTTGTAGAATGAGTTGTTGAAGAGTCTGAAGCAGTCCAACAGGACTCCCTTTGCTAGTCATGGTAATGGCAATGGTAGCAGCACTAGTAGTAGTAGTGGTGGAGGAGGAGGAGGTAAAAGGAGTGCTAGCTCTTCTAAAGAGCCAAGAGAGAGACAGCCAATGTCTCCCACTCCTACCACTACCCTACCACCACAGCAACAACTGCCTCGTCAACCAACTACTACTACCCAACCAGTGGTAGGAGGAGGAGGAGGAGGGCAGGGTACAAATCGAAGCCTCGCTGCTCTATTTTCTCCTCGTGAGGAAGGAGAAGAGACTGCGACTACCCATCCTGGTGGCACTGCACTACCCGCTACCGAGGTAGTGCGAGTGAGGCGGTCCTCCCTACCTCCTCCACCTTCCACTCCTCCTCCTCCACCTCCTACTTCCTTCCTGGATGACAATAACCTCTCTGTTGAAGAGCTCAGTCCTATTCAAGAATATGGTGGTAGAACCAGTGCAGGGGTAGGGGTAGTCTCCAGGCCTACTACCCCTTCCCCACTACAACAACAACCACAGCATCTATCATCCCAACAGCAGCAGCAGAGTAGCAAGTCAAGAGGTGGTGGTAGTGAAGCGCAGGCTAACATGGATGACAAGCTGAGGTACCCCCCCCCCATAGTATAGCATAGCTAGTGTACTATAGTATAGCTATTATGATATGTGATCTCATCATATTGCTATTGTTGTCATTGTAGAGAGATAATTGAGACGGCGAGGAAGATGCTTCAACATGGTGAAGATCTCAAAAGACGAGGAGAAGATTTACTAGCAGCGCCTTTCTATGACCAGGTCATCAGATCACCTAGTCTACCCTATTCTATTCTATGCTAATGACTTGACTTGACGGTCTGTTTGGTCTGATGTTGTTATCCAGGCGATGAAATTGTTGGAGTTTTTGCCTTCTTTATCACCTGATCTTGTCCAAGAAGTTCAAGAACTGCTAGACATTATTGCAGATAATATACTCTAGCAGTACTGTATACCCTTCCTCTAGCCATACCTACAGTACACCCTTGACTATAGTCTACATCCTATTAACATGTTATTAACTAGATCATCGATCTACAGTAGTCTATACCCGCATGAGGTATCATATTCTTCCTCTTCAACGATGCTAACAGTTCTTAATTTAAACTGACCCTTCTACAGTATAGGTTGACTTTGTAACACCAACAACCAGAAGAAGAACAACAGCAAAACAAACCATTAGAATCGATCATCTAATCAAACTATCTACCCTCTAATGGTTGAATCATCCCATAGACAGTCTCCAACCTAGTTAGACAGCTTAGTTGGCGTTCTTCTTGCCATTAGTCACCTGAGCAATTGCCGCTGCGACACGTTTGTAACTCTCCACATCACTTCGTTTGAGATAGTTTAACATTGATTTACGATGTGAGAGAAGTCTTTGGAATCCACGAAGAGATCCTTTATCCTTACGATGATGAAGGAAATGACGTGTCATATTGAGAATCTTCTCCGTTGTAATCATCGCTAACAACAACAACAACAACAACAACAATAACAACAACAACAACAACGACAACAACAACAACAACAACAACAACGACAACAATAACAACAACAACAATAACAACAACAACAACAACAACAACAACAACAACAACAACAACAACGACAACAACAACAATAACAACAACAACAACAACAATAACAACAACAATAACAACAACAACAACAACAACAACAACAACAACAACAATAACAACAACAACAACAACAACAACAACAACAACAACAACAACAACAACAACAACAACAACAACAACAACAACAACAATAACAACAACAACAACAACAACAACAACAACAACAACAACAACAACAACAACAACAACAACAACAACAACAACAACAATAACAACAACAACAACAACAACAACAACAACAACAACAACAACAACAACAACAACAACAACAACAACAACAACAACAATAACAACAACAACAACAACAACAACAACAACAACAACAACAACAACAACAACAACAACAACAACAACAACAACAACAACGACAACAACAACAACAACAACAACAACAACAACAACAACAACAACAACAACAACAACAACAACAACAACAACAACAACGACAACAACAACAACAACAACAACAACAACAACAACAACAACAACAACAACAACAACAACAACAACAACAACAACAACGACAACAACAACAACAACAACAACAACAACAACAACAACAACAACAACAACAACAACAACAACAACAACAACAACAACAGCAACAACAACAACAACAACAACAACAACAACAACAACAACAACAACAACAACAACAACAACAACAACAACAACAACAATAGCAGAGGGATGGTAATATTGGTTAGTCATCATCATCATCATCATCAATCATTATCAATCATCATGTCTATCTATCTATGACAATATCAATGACTATTGTCTGTCTATCTGTCTATTACTAGTATTATATATATATATTACCTTGTACTGAAGCTGATCCTGTATCACTTTTATGTTTTTGAAATTCACGTATCCAATCATGAACTGCTAAATTAGTTCTTGCTTTTTGATCTAACATAGCAGGTTGGAAAAGTTTTTGTACTTCTGGATGATCCGATTGTGGCAACGAAGAAATCTCTATTAACACACACAAAGAGAGAGAGAGAGAGAGAGAGAGAGAGAGAGAGAAAGAGGAGGTGAGATGGGGATTATCTAAGCTAGACTTGGACTGTTTTGTTACCTCTAGTGAGAAGGAATTGTTGTTGTTGTGAACATGTTGGTTTGTTGTTAACCAATCGAAGAATACGAACTGCTCGAATTGAAAACATTTTCACTCTCTTTTGTTTTAATTATTTATATTGGCGAGGAAACTGTCTCTCTCTTTTTTCTCAACAACAAAAGCAACTCAACTCAACTCAAATCAAATCAAATCAAATGATCTGATCTAATTGCTATTTGCCGCTATTGTTGTTATTGTTGTCTGTCTCTGTGGTGGTGTTTTGCACCGACCGCCACCCGACCAACCCAGCAGAGCTATACAAAGTCCACCTTCTATCATAAGAAAAGCATCTTTTCGTACTTTTAACCCATCCCTCACACAACACACCAACAACTGTTTTCCTATTCATTTCATTTGATACTGTAATTTACGTGTACAAGTAGTGTTTCTAACACAATACTAATACAAAAATAGACAAATGCAACTATACCGATACAATAGAATGCTGTCTTTCATTTCATGAGATAGACAGAGAAGCCAATGCTATTCTAACAAAAGAGAAATATCATTCAGATGTTCTTCATCACTTCAAATGGTCCTCTTCTATGAGGTCATCCTCTCTGTCTTAACCAAACTACTACACAGACAACATTCCCTCTGAACAATGAAAATGATTGTGGAATTTCACAAACCTTAAATAAAGATAATGAAGTGAAGAAATGGACAGAATTATTGAATTATTGCATACAGAATCAACAAATCCGGAAATGTCATAAATATCATCCTTTGATTTACATCACATTTGAGTCTAGTCTATATCCATTTACTTCATTATTATTGCCAACATAGTCAGTACATACTCCCAATTGGAGTTGCTGTGCAGGTCATCGCCCAGTAGTAGACCTGTCGATCTAAGCTTTCGAATATTCGGTTACTATGCTACAGGCTCCGTTCGTCTGCCTTGCACATCTTGCAGCATTGCACACAACATGCCACGCCTGGCAATGGAGAATCCCTCAAACCCAGTTAACTCCCAGCACTTCAAAGACTCCTCAACAAGATTGCAAACATCCGACGAGACGAGTGTGACAGTAAATTAACCCATTCGGAAAGCTTAGATAAATAGAATTGTGTCAGTCGTGCTGCAAATCTTTTATTCGATGGCATGCAATAGTCTATAGCATAGTCTTCCGATGCATTACATGCTAAGCAAAGTAGTTCATCATCTGGTAGCACCGGCAAAATGTCATCAACACTGTCAGCAGCAGTCGTTCCTACGAGTTGATGAGTGTGAGTGTATGGACAAGGTTGCCTGTTGCTTGGAAGAATCATGCAAGGTAGAAGCTTGCCATCCCTTGAGAAGAGCGCATGTGCGGCGAGGAGTGCTGCATCGTCTTCGAATGGACTATAGGCTGAAGTCCATTTCACTTCTGCCAATTCATTAAGTTGCAAGTGGACTCCACTCTCAGCAACTCAGCAGGCACTAACTAACACTATCTGGGAGACTTGGAAGCAGAGAGGGAGGGAGAGGTAGTTCTGCCATGGTTTTAGCCAGAGGATATCAGACATGTTGTCAACGAGACCAGGTAGAGGAAGCGTTCGTTGCCCATAGCTGGATATTGAACTTTCTAATGAAGCAATATGTGTTTCAACTCGATTAATACGAGTTTTGCAAAACCGCGATAGGAATGAGTTTTCGATTCCGCAATTCCGGAATTTCGTGTCTACAGTGGTGCCGGCGGATTTTCGATTTCCATCGGCTTGCAAAAGGGGGTGAGCAAAATGAGACTTTTGGGAGAGGGATGTGTGTGATTTAAATCTTATTTTAAGGGTTCGTAAAACAACACAGTTAAGGCGTTTTTATGAAACCAGTTTTTATTGAGTTATAACTCTTATATTGCTGTGAACAAAAACGAAGCACCTCTCCCAGCAAGCCGATAGATTTGATGGAGCTGTTCAAGGTGGAGGTCCAAAGTTTAGTCAACACTGATAGCACGAGCAATTTGATGGGGCGGTGTAAGGTAGAAGCTTGATCAATGCTGCAGATAGTGTGAACAATTTGATGGGGTGATGTAAAGCAGAAGAAGACACAGACGACAGGTCTGGGAGTAATCATTGCCTTCCTAGGCTAGAGTCATATTATTTACCAAACAGAGATGAAGAAGCTGACTTGGTTGTTCTCTTCTTTCTTCCTTCTACTACTACTACCTCATCTAGTAGTATCATCTCTTGAAGGAAAGAAGAAGACTCTATGGTTTATGGCCACACATACTACTCATACTTCATACCTTTCTTTCGTCAAAGCTGCACTCAAATCTGTACTATTATGGCATTCTGATCAACTCTACCCTGTCCTTATGTTAGGTGGTAGTAGTAGTAGTAGTAGTAGTAGTAGTAGTAGTAGTAGTAGTAGTAGTAGTAGTAGTAGTAGTAGTAGTAGTAGTC
>VKHL01000090.1:0-10355 GCA_015146655.1 Ochromonas danica | reverse complement strand
TAGTAGTAGTAGTAGTAGTAGTAGTAGTAGTAGTAGTAGTAGTAGTAGTAGTAGTAGTAGTAGTAGTAGTAGTAGTCATCATCAACATGCTACTCTACCTGATTGGTTGACTAAACTAGTCGAATCTGACAAGATTCTTATTCTTCATGGTAATTTGACATTTGTTGATCAGGAGATCATCAACAAATATCCTATTCTTAATCATCCTGCTTTCCTTCGTTTAGATATTCCTACTATCGTACCTAAGTTAGCTAAGACATTTCCTTCACCTTCTCTAAAGTCTACAATTAACTTTGACTATGTATTATATACAGATAGTGATGTTTTATTCTACCCTTCTTTTAATATTAATAACCTACCAAAACCTAAAGTAATCTCATTAGGAGGTGAAATGACAAAAAGTGAAATAGCTAATTCTGGTATACTTTATATTAATATATCTGCTATGAATGAATATCGTGCTGGATTTATTGAACATGGTAAGAAAGCTAACTTTACCTTTGATGCGTATGATCAAGGATATATCATATCTTATTTTAATGATAAACTTCATCTTGCTGAATTACTTCCACCAACTTTTAATTGGAAACCATATTGGGGGAATTCTAATAAAACTGCTATTTTACATTTCCATGGTCCAAAACCTGGTCGTTCTGCTAAATGTTTTGCTAGTATGGATAGTAATAATGGATGTGATAGTATAAGTGTAGCAAAATGTGTAGGAACTTCTATCTATGTTGCTATATGCAAATATGTTACAAACATGTATCATGTTACTCCTGATGATATGGCATTGTCATATGCTAATGCATTGATATTATTTCATCATATGGTTTCATTGGGTGTCACTCAAAAAGCAGCAGGTAGTGAATATGATGCTTTGCTTCAGAGATAAGAAGGTCGTGTATGGATGGATCGTGGTAGTAGTGGTAGTGGTGGTCATTATATTGTGACAGCAGCAGTTCTGAGGGGTGTATTTATGTTTAATATGTGTTAGTCAGTCAGTCAGTCAGTCAGTGTGTAAAGAAGATCAGACCTTCTAGTTTGAAGTGTTTGTTGTGGTTGTGGTTGCTGTTGTTGTTGTTGTATATCAATTTTAGATGAATGGCATAATGTAGGCCATGTAACATATTTTTATGTTTGTTTTGGAATATCTCCTTCCTTCCTACTTGCTTGTTGGTTGGTGAGGTATGTAACAGTAGATCTTATTGTAACTATATAATTATAATAGCCTGTCTGAATGCATAACTATCTTACTGCAATTCAAACTACTAGACCATATCCTCACAATGGTGATGATAAAATGTATAGTTTGGTTAGACCTACAGTAAACAACAGAACCTCATCAAATTAATAATACTGTACCTGTACCATAATACAGATCGAAGAATTTGGTTGTCATCATCATCTTAGGAATACTGTTATCTTGGTACATCTTCAAAAACAAGCGTTCTTTCTTCATTGAAGGAAAGAATACATAACCTTTGCTAATACATTGATGTGTGCCTAGAGGAGGCTTGTCATATCATATCATACAACACTTGTACATAATACTTTCATTACTTATTAAAGAACAAAAGTCATGATGTCATCATGAAGAACAACGAAAACAAACAAAAAACTAAAAAATCAATTCTTTATTGAAGGCTAGCTTTCATAAAGCTTCATATGCTATTCTATAAATGAAGTAATAAGCGAGAAGAAGCTAGCTATTCTATTGAATTGAATTCAAACTATAATTTGCTAAATATATTCAGTCAAAGTGCGTAAAACATAACATAGTCTAACTATTTGACAGCATAACGAAACAACAACAAAACTGTAACATGTCCAAGACCTATTATCCTTCCTTCATTCCTTCCTTCTAAACTGCTTCTTCATCATCACTATCATGCTTGGCAGTAGATCTTCTTGGTTCTCCTCCATCCTTTTGTTGGGCAACCTTAGCAGGATAAGGCAATTGAGATGATTGTTGTTGTTGCTGAGGTTGAGACTGTGTCTGATGATGACCAAGTGTCGAGCTTTGCTTCTGTAGGTTATTGTTATTACTGCTATTACTACTATTGACACTGGTAGCAGAAGGATCGGTCATCATAGGATTTAAAGAAATAGAAGACTGTAAATCAAGATGGAAATCATCCTGTGATGCACCACGACGATGATGATTCTCTTCAAACATTGACATTTGAATCCCATCTTTCTGATTAGCTGCTGTTACAGGAATAATACCACCAGTATTCTTTAATAAAGCAGTCATTTTCACAACATGACGCATTTGTACTCCTGATCGAATATCAACAACTAATCCTTTACCAGATTCTAAACATTGACTAATATATTTTGGTGAAATTGACCATATATGAAAGAAACAACGATTAGCAATAAAGATTTCAATTTTTGATAAATCTTTTAATGCTAAATCAGGTTGATTAATCTTTTCAATTAATCCTTCTAATGATAATAACCATGCTTGATATAATCCAGCAAATTCTCTAAATCCAACTAATATCACGAGAGTGATAGTAACGGCTATAATCTGTTGACGAGATGTTGAATCTGTAGCTGATGGGATTTGAATTATAAAGTAGAAGACTATCATAGGAAGCATACAAACACGTCCAAAGAATTCTAATATACGAAGAAGAAAGATACGTAATGGCCAACGTTCTTTCTTGACAATCACTGTAGCATACATTTGATGTACAACTACAACAATTACTAACATTAAGAACATCTATCATAACCATCATCAACATCATCATTAGACATGTCATTAGGTCATGCAAAGCATAGGAGGAGGAGGAGGAAGAAGAGGTAAGCTTACCCAAAAGACAAAGCGATCCAGATCAGTAAGATAACCTACAAGAGGGATATTGCCTAAAATGACAATATACAATGCTGAGACAGAGAAGAGGATCGCTAATGTGACATTCACTCGTTCTTCATAATATACCCAAAAACTAACGGTAGCTAATAAGACCAATAATAACAAAGGAACAATTAAACGTAATACAATGCCTGAACCTTTACGTTTAACATTAATATTAAATAAGGCATAACTTGTATAACTTGAAGATCCTTTAGAATCATAAGTTGTTGCTTCATAACTTTGATATTCCCAAATTGGATTTAATTTGAAAGTATCATCACCATTTTGATCGGTAGAGAAGGAGATACCATCACCATAGATATGTAAGACTGCACTAGCATTGTTAAATGGATAGACATAGAATCGAACAACTAACGTCTGACTATCACCAGGATATTTCTTAAATTGAAATCCAGGTTGAACTAAAGTTACGGTATAAGCAGACTTGACTAAGAAGATATTCTTTTGTGTTAATGCAACATTCTAAACAGTAAGCATAGCATAGTGTAGCACAATATAGCATACCATAGTGTAGCATAGCACAGCATACCATAGCACAGTATAGCATTAGCATAGTATAGTATAGCATAACATAACATACAAACACAAGTTAGCATCTCCTTCTGTATGATTTAGTTAGTTAGATGATAATAATGATGATCAACCTCACCTGAATCTGTACATCAACATCTTGTGCATCAGGAAACATTAATTGTGGCATGAAGATATTAATGGAATCATCCCCATTGAGAAGGTCAGTAAGATCTACTGATCGACCTGGAATTGAGTCCCAGAATAAAGGCATTGCATAGCGATTATCAGTCCAGGATAAACCTAAGCTAAAAGTCATCTCTACAGTTCCTTCTACCTCATCAATCTATGCACCAAAACACGCACACACAACACACACATACGCACACACATACATACACATACGCACACAACACACATACATACAAACACACACACACACACACACACACATACATACATACACACACATAGTACACACACACATACATACACAATACACACACATGCATTGGTTACACCATCTTTAGTATACCAGGTAGTTATTCAATCAGTAGTCTAGTTACCTTAATCAAATTACTCAAAGTCATTGCTACTGAATAGTCTACAACTCCATTAGAAGTATTGTTCCAATAGGAAGCTGGCATAGTAGGATCAGGAATATTATCAAAACAATTCATGAAAGTCTTTGTACTAGATAAAGCATCATTGACATATCCAAACTCAGAGGTATTGGTAATACAAGGAGGTGGACCAGTAGTGGCGGTAGTAATGGCAGCATAGAGAGCTAGTAGTAAGAAGAAGAGAGAATAGGTAATCAAAGAAGTGGTAGTAGTAGTGGTTTGACCCATCATCCTCCCTCTGTTATCGTGTATGATTTGATTTGATTTGATTTGATTTGATTTAATTCGATGATGCCACCAGTCAGTCAGTCAGTCATCCAATTTGATAGAGTAGTGAGTGAGAAGATGTCATCCAATATGTCCACTGGCGGTGCAGTAGAGCTAAGCCTCATAACCCTCATTATGAGAGATATAACTCGAATACTACTGTTAGAAAAGCTTTAGATCACGTTTAGCTATCAAAACCTCAATGATACTGCTCTCTAGTGCTGCTGTAAGTTTCGATTCTTGACCACACAACACAAAAGTAAAATTTCTCAAAGCATTGGAGCATTATAATAAGTACTTCATATTTAATTGACTTCAGTCTAGTATTACAATTATTATCTCATTGTCATTGTGTAATATCCGGATATTAGATTATTTTTGATGCGATAAAAGAACATTCAAACACTACATTAAAACAGTAGGTGGATATTATCTTGGACAACTCATAAAACAGAACAGTCATTTCTTATCTTCAGAGCACACAATACTCATTTCCTCTCCTCATAGATGCTTTGCACTTGTCATGGTGAGTTTCGACAGTTTCGTAATTATTGAGGAATTTCATAATTTCGTTAACTTAAGTGAACATCATCCAGCAGAGAAAAATCGAAATAGAAAGAAAGAAATGAGGTGGTCTCTTGGTACAAGTTTGTTACCATGTCACCTGCTACTGGTCTTTCTTCTTCCACTTCTTCATGGTGAGATCATAGTCGCACCCTCTGGAGTAACGTGGTCTGATTCCATGGAATCCTGCCATGCTCAGGTGAGTGAGTCTAGTTGGTCTATTCCTTTTCTTCCCCTCAGACACTGACTCTATCTCTGTGTGTAAAGAGTATGAGTAATGACAACTACTGTGATTGTCTTGATGGGTCCGATGAGCGTAATACCTCTGCTTGCTCGCACCTCTCTGGTGGTCGCTTTGCCTGCTCTTCTAATGGTGTGGATGTCATTACCATCCCCACTTCACGAGTAAATGATGGTACGAGTGAGGTCTTTCCCCCTCTTTAGTCGTTGTGTCATCTCTTATTTCTGTCACCCTCACTTCCTTCACCACCACCGCTTAACCAACGGTCACCAATCGATTTACTGATGTTGTGTTGTTGTCCATCTGCGTGTTTGTGTCTGTGTGTGTCTGTGTGTGTGCGTGCTTGACAAGGTGTTTGTGACTGTTGTGATGGTAGCGATGAGGGGGGGACTCCCTTCCCCATCCATTGCCCTGACACTTGCGCTGACTCACTCTTTCAACTCCGCAAGCACTCTCTGGACTATTACAAGAACATTCAAGCAGGCCTACGTGCACGTTCTTCCATTCTTCAGAGGTGGAAATTTCGACAAGACAAAGAGCGCAAGACCTATCAACAAGTGGTGATCGATCGACAAGAGGTGTTGAATTATCTTGCTAATATGAGGTACCTCTTAGCTTATGAAGAATTCTTTGAACAAGATCTTCAATGGATTTTATTACGACATCGACAATATCATTGTGCTGAAGGAGAGGAGAAAATGTGCGACTTCTTTTATGAGTAAGTGAGCCTTTCATGCAAAACTAACTGGACTTTTGAATAGTGAAATTGCTCTGTCAGACAGTGAAATTCAGTAATGTTGGTATGATGCCTTACTAATTGTCTATCTCTTGTTAATGTTCTGTTCTACAGTGGTTATCTGACTGAATGGGAGTTAATGGATTATGGCTTTCAACGAGAACAGTTAGAAGCCTTACAACAAAATGCAAAGTCCCGTGTTAAGGGAAAGGAGGGTCAACCCTCTCTCAAAAGATTCGTGTACACCTCCACAGAAGAGCAAAAAACATTAGAGAAGAAAGAAGGTATGGCGAGGTTAAAGGCATCTGTTTGTCAACGTGAACACCTCCTACCAGATGAAGACACACGTATCTTTGTGACCGTGGGGGACTACTTACAGTTCATGATGAGTGAAGGTGGGAGATCCTATCGTGAGCGACAGAATAAGAAGAGTAGAACAGAGAGGAACTTCTTTAATCGTCACTTTTCGGATGAAGAAAGAGGATATCGTCTACTAGCTGTCACAGTACATGAGTTTGTAGGGCTAGTGGTTAGTCCTATCACTTTGCTATGGCAGGGGCTTGAGGTAGTCATGGATTGGATACGAGAGAGAACATGGCAAGCTATCCAGGAATATCATCGCGTTTATCTTGAGAAGAAAAAGCAATATCAGCAGCAGGAGTACTTAGAGGGAGAGGAAGCAGCAGCAGGAGGAGGAGGCATGTGGGTAGTAGAGGAGATAACAGGTCAATTTTGTCAGTTCCTCCTAGATAGTCAAGATGAAGAAAGTACCTTATATCGTAATTTTATCCAATACTTAGACTATCGTCATTATGATTGGCTTGTCTCTCTTGAAGATCGTCTTCGTCCTGTACTATTGCGTTACCCACTCTGGGCTGGTACAGTACTCTACTACACCCCTTCGCTCTACTGGGACTACTATGTACGTGGTAAAGCTGATAATCTACCACCTCGTCGACAAGCTTGTATTCTACGTAATGGTATGGCCTTTGCTGAAAAAGAATTAATTCGACTTAATCAATTGATTAAAGATTATGAAGAAGTTCAAAAGATCTTATCACAACAACAAGAACAAAGTATCTTACAGTCTATTACTCCTTTTTCTTCTTCTTCTTCTCTTGTAGATAAAGGAGGAGGAGGGAAGAAAGTGAACAAGATGTTGATTGATTATGGTCCATCAAGAGAATGGGAGAGTGTGTCAGATTTGTGTTTTTCAACTATCATACAATCTTATAATTACACTTTCTGTTATTTTGATCATATTTCTCAACGCAAAGTCTCTTCATCATCATCATCATCATCATCATCATCATCATCATCATCATCTGATCAACATCATCAGCATGAAGAAGAAGAATATATTTTAGGATATTTCCATCATTGGGGATATGAAGGAAAAGGATTAAAACAATTTCAATATCTTCAACGATATCTCTCACAACAAATTCAAGAACAAAAGAAGAAATCATGGGAAGAAGAATGGGATCATTATGGTATCCTAGATTTCTTCTATCAATTATCAACTTTACCTAATTATCTTCTTGGTCATGGTATGTATTATCTTGGAGTTCGAGAGAATGATCTCTTATGGTGTAGAGAGCAAGTGAATCTTTTGCTTCGATTATTCTTTGGACTGAAAAAGACTCCTTCTTCCACTTATTCTTCTTCAACTTCAACTAGTACAACAACCACTACTGCTACTGGTACTGGGAAACTGAAGAAGAAGAGAAAGTCTATAGAAGATACGAATATCTTTCAGTATTTTAATCAAACAATTCATTCTTATTTGGATCATTTCCAAGAGAGTTTTATCAATTGGAATCAAAGCTTTCATCAAAATAATATCTTTTCATCCACTACTATGACTACTACTACTACTACAACAGACAGTCGTGATTCAAATATCAAGACTTTCCAAGAACATGTCAGTGAAGAATTAGATAGTTATTACTCTATTCAAACCTATTCCTCTGGAACTGGATGTCTTCATATTCGACCTGATCTATATCGTAATACATTAGTTCATTTGGAATGTGGTGCAGAACATCGTATTACTTCCATTCAAGAAGTTGAGGTAAGAATGGTTAATGGATGGATTATTGTCTCTTTTGCAGTGGTTTCCTTCTTCTTGTTTCTATTCAATGTGTTGCTAATTGTCAATGTCATTGTCACTCTTTGTGTGGGTCTAGGTGTGTAAGTATGAGATCTTTGTGAGCTCTCCTTTGATCTGCTCAGAACATCTTCAACAACAAGCGCTGAAAGATCTAGACAAGTTAGGTGTCTTTGGCTTCACTAAGAAGAATAAGAAGACTACTTAATCACAATTAATTAACATGTAAGACATGGCTAGACCAGATAGACTAACTTAATTTAGTTTAGATTGTTAGGCAGTGGAAGAGGAAACCAAAGCATCAATCTCACTTTGTATCTTTTCATAATCTTCTAGTTCAAATGCCCATTTAGGAAAGCCTTGGACCCCATGGGCAGCCCCCAATAAGGCACCCAGCAAAGCTCCTCGAGCCACATTTTCTCCTCCTGCATTGGCATTTGCCAAGATTGCCTCCTCTGGAGACTCCGCGTATTTATACGCGAAATGCAGTAGTGCAGGATAGGCAGAATCAATATAGCATGCTGTCATAGGATCACGACCTCGACTCTCTGCTACTTGTTTACGAATAGATCCTTGTGTAGCACGATCCAAAGCTTGACGCAAATCTTCTCCCGACAGTACATTGACTAAGAGATCCGCAAAATGTTCAGCATAAGTTTGCAAGACTGTTGACTTCCTCGTTGCACTAATCACCTCTCTGATCTTCATATTCCTCACATCTGCATTGTGGGATTGATACGTGAGAATGACTGGCACAGTGAGTGTCAAGGCATCAATCGCATCGACATTATGTCCATCATTATCCGCACATTGACTTTTCTCTTTCCCTTGAATATAGTTAGCAAAGAACATACGATGAGCAGTACTTGCGTAAGTATCATTATGAGAGCTTGGTGTAGTCATAAATTGAACATATTCGTTTAAGAAAACGTCTTTGGAGAATTGATGACCTTGTTGTACAATGGATCGTGTTAATAAACGACATAATTGACATTCAAGTGTATTCTCTCCTGCTTCCAATCCTAAGTGATAATGGTAATTCCCACCACGACGCCAATATTGTTTCTTATTGTGATTAATTACTTGACCAATGATGTCTCCATGGTCAGACCCACGGCCACCACCGCCAGTATTAGACAAGTTCATGATACTACCTTCAAAAGTATCCTTAGGCTTGACAAATCCACGAATGGTGCCATAATCACGGCGGAGTTGGGCTAGGTTATACATCCAATGGACAGGCATAGCCGTGGCATCAGCTACGTAGAGACCCAGCAATGCTCCAGCACTCCGCTCAGTACGAGAGAGTGTTGGAGTCTTAGCAAGAGGAGAGGATGAGGAGGAAGTAAGAGTATTCATAGCAATAATCCTATGACCTTTCAATTGTCTGCTGTGAGGTAGAGGAGGAGGAGAAAAGCGTTGCAAGTGTAGTTGCCAAGCAGAAGTGGTAGAAATTGAAGAAGCGAAGAAGATGCAGAGTGATAGAAGAAGAGTTGTAGGGAGACGAGAGGACAAGACAGGAAGCGAGACTGTCATCTAGTAGTCCAGGAGGAGAGGATGGTGGGGATTGAATTGTGCTGGTGATGGGGACATTCTCATCTCTTCTCATCATGTCATCATGTTCTTGTTCCAAAAAGGCTGACGTGTATGGTAAAACCTGGCAAATTTTGATCAAACTTGGTAAAATCGATCAATTGGTGTTATGTGTGGGAAGTTACTTCTGTCTGGCCTATTTAAGACATCAAAAGCGTTAAATCTCCTTTGACCAGATCATAGGGGACAATAGTAGTGCACAGTGTACTGTGTGTACTGTAGGTGGCTAGCCTTTAGTTAACCCTAAAAAAGAACCCTAAGTGGTGCAATTCGGAAGTAAGTTTACAGCTACTGTATCTTCTAATCTTCTTCTTTGCTACGAGATGATACAACATCACAAAACAAAGCAGAATAGCATAACAATAAATCGAGAAAAGAGATGATGTGATAGATCGTGGAAGAGAGATAAAAATAGCAGCTACTCTTCCACTGTATATGAAGTGTAGTGCCAACAATACACTGCATTACAGCAGCAGAGTGTCTTTTTTAAGGGAAATCACAAGGGAAGAAGTCACAAGTCACGTGAAGAAGATCATCAAGATAGTTTGTACTCACAACAGTATCATCACCTCTTTTCACAGCCTACGCATCACTCCTCTGATCATGAGAGGCAGATCCGGATCTAACAGACTTGTTGTCAAAGGGATCATCAGAGCGGTTAGACTTCTTGACATAGCGGGATGAGCTTGCAATGATTCTAAACTAAGGAGTGGAGGGAAAGAGGACAGAAGTGGCGACCTTCAAATGATTGTTGTGACCCTTGATCTCTTCCTTCAGGTCAGCAATTTCCGTCTTTAATTCGGCCATTTTTTGTGAGCGAC
>VKHL01000089.1:90905-118832 GCA_015146655.1 Ochromonas danica | reverse complement strand
GATGCCACACATACGGCTGACCCAAAGAGTAACCGAAGGTCTCAAGATATGGATGGTCACCAAAAGAGGTTTGGCGAGGGTAAATATGACTGGAAGAGATACGCGTTACTTAATTTCGCAATGATCAATGACAAGATCACCCTGCCTTGGGAAAGTTAAACGAAGCAACAAAATATGATGCCTCGCCGATCATTGTCATTTTGATTGACGTTGACATTGGCTGCTGAAGCTTGACGTCTCGTGGAGGGCCGAAATACTCTCTTGTCGGCCACCATATGCAGAGTTCCAACGTGGTAATTCAATAATCTCCAAGAACCACCGGGGGAAAGGAGCAGGTAGAGGCACAATATGAGTAGAATCATGAATTTGTAACTGCGTATCATTTTGGTCAAAAGATGGCGTGCATAGACAAAAGTATGCGTATGGCACTTATAAATTAGACTATAATCTATTTAAGTTAATAAACTGGTTTTGTTCGAAGAAGTGGTTTCTCTCCTCCACTGGGAGTGTGAGAAGAGACCATCATCATCATCATCACGACTTGCTCGCTGACCTGCTCAGTTCTACCATTACTGTCCTCGCAAGTCACGCTATCTTCTTCCTTTCTTCCTTCTTTCCCTCGCTTTCATCATCATCATCATCACAGTATGGCAGATTACTCTCGTGTTCTTCGTGGTGCCAAACTTGTTGTGGATCAAGTGATCAAGAAAAGTCGACCAGAAGTCCAATGGCGTGTAGAACGAGCAACTTATCATCTCTCCGAATTGATTAAGCTTGCACAAGATGCTAGTAGTGATTTCACATCCAGAAAGTCTTCTACTACTACTACTAATGCAGAAGATGAAGGCAAAGAGAAAGCCTCCAGAACAGGGATGAATGAGGAACGAGATCCCATTGGATTTGATCAAGTCACTGAAGTGGATCAAGCACATAATGCTAAAGTAAATGCACAAGAGAATGAGCGAGATAGTGTTGCCAAGTTAATGCGAGAACGTGCTGTTCCTGCCACACCATTTAGTCGAATGATGGGCTTTGGAGGTCTAGCAGTGCGATTGGCCATTGGTGAAGCAGTGGGACGAGCTTCACATGTCCTTTCTGGGAGTGAGCAGCCCCACTCTCTATCAGATGAAAGTGCTGAGCGGTTGGCTGAATCATTGTGTCGTATGCGTGGTGCAGCGTTGAAATTGGGACAAATGCTCAGTATTCAAGATGAAAATAGTCTACCACCTGCTCTTGCTAAAGCCTTAGATCGTGTTAAACAAGCTGCTGACTATATGCCACAACGTCAATTAGAAGCACAGTTAGTGTCTCAACTGGGAAGTGATTGGAGATCTCATTTCACAGAATTCAATCCTGTGCCTATTGCAGCTGCTTCTATTGGTCAAGTTCATCGTGCTGTTTTAAAAGATGGAACTGCAGTAGCTTTGAAAATTCAATATCCAGGTGTAGCAGAATCAATTGAGAGTGATTTAGATAACTTGAAACGACTAGTCAAAGTGACAGGTTTACTTCCTCCAGGTCTCTTCATTGATAATATCATCTCTGTGGCCAGATCTGAGTTAGGTGAAGAATGTGACTATGTACAAGAAGCTGCTAGTCAAATGAAATACCGTGAACTTGTGTTAAATGATCCTATTCTACGAAAACATACACAAGTGCCAGAGATCTTCCCGGCATTTTCAACTTCTCGCATTCTTACCAGTCGATTGGTTCCTGGAGTATCCATTGATAAAGCAGCAAATTATTCTCAACCTGTACGTAATGCTATTGCTCGAACTGTCTTGTTGATGACTATTCGTGAACTATTCAATTGGAGATTCATTCAATCTGATCCTAACTTTGCCAACTTTCTTTATGATGATCCAAGTCGTACCATTTATCTGATTGATTTTGGTGCTGCACGATCCTATTCGAAGACCTTTGTAGATGGATATATGCGA
Organism: Ochromonas danica; assembly: GCA_015146655.1. Taxonomy (NCBI): domain Eukaryota; class Chrysophyceae; order Chromulinales; family Chromulinaceae; genus Ochromonas; species Ochromonas danica. The sequence goes on along the minus strand of VKHL01000089.1, from coordinate 116,892 downwards.
CTTGTTTGGGCTGCTGCTAATAGAGATCGAGATACGATTTTGAAAATCTCTCAAGAGTTAGGTTTCCTCACAGGAGATGAATCACAAGAATTTGTGGATGCACATGTAGAAGCAGGATTAGTGGTGGGTGAGCCTTTCTTAAAGAATGAGCCTTTTGACTTTGCCAACTCTCAAATGAGTTCTCGTATTAGTCAATATGGTGGTACTTTTATGAAGTATCGTTTAACACCTCCACCAACGGAAGCTTATTCTTTACATCGTAAGCTAGCAGGTGCTTTCTTACTTTGTATTAAGTTGAAAGCAAATATTACGTGTAGAGATATGTTGGAAGATGTCTTTAGAAATTACAAATTTGATTAGCATTTGTTGTAAGTGGAATATCCTACATAGCAAGCTTTAACTCCAGGAGTTGTTGCAAATACAGACACAGTAGAACGAAAAGGACTTTTGAACCCATGTGGCATTTTCATTATGTTTAGTGTCCACTGTTAAGCTCGTTTAACTTCAGGTCTTTCTTAAAACCAAGGTATTCGTATCACTCTCCAAATGAAGGTGAAGGGCCGGGTGATGGCAAAAGATTCTCATAACTGCTATGGCTTGACATGGCTCACAAATCTAACTTTTGGAACACCTGAGTTACCGTGTATATCCAGCAGGTTTTTCAATGCCAAGCAACAAGAGTAAAAGCACTCGATAAAGGGGGACTTTTCGAATAAACGCGGAGATCAAAGGGGGATTTTTCGGATTTTCGACTTCAACCTGGGTTTTCGATTTTCAGGTTCCGTGTGTCTGTCTGTCTGTCTGTGTTCCTGTCGCTGTCTCTCTGTGTTGTCCTTTGCTTTGCCACAATCAACTGCTCCATACCCTATCCTACCCTTCACCCTTCGCCCTTCGCCCTTCACCTTTCCCTTAACCATGCTGCTTCGTCCAGCTTTCCTCTTATGGTTTATTGCTACCTTCTTAGATGCTACTACTACTAGTGTCTCAGCTACTCATGAAGTTCAAGGAAAATCTTCTGTTGTAACTTCTTCAGCCACCTTGAAACAATCCACTATGAACATTCTAAATAGTGATACACTTCCTGGTAATCTTTTACCTAACTTCATGTTCCAACAAGGTTCTATTGAAGGTGGTTCAGTAGGTGTGAAAATTGGTGGTGGTCGTGGTACACCCAAACCTTTCTCACCAGATGATTCTTGTGGTGATGATATCTTTGATGGTGCTATGGAAGATATGCGTAGTCCTCAATTACCTTATCTTACACAAGATTTATGGACATGTGATCGTAAATCAGAAGATATCCCTGTATGGTTATTAGAAGATCAAGATTTGAAAGTAACCATTACACCTCAATATGATGGAAAAGTATGGGCAATCTATGATAAGCAACGTGGCAAAGATCTTCTCTATAATAATCGTGCACATCAACCAGCTAATATTGGTGCTTTGAAAGCTTGGGCAGCAGGTGGTGCAGAATGGAATTGGTCCCCTGGTATCATTGGTCACTCTGCCTTTTCAGAGACACAAGTCTACATGGCTCGTGTCGATACTACACGTGGTCCTGTCGTGCGTGTTTATGAGTTTGACCGTTACAATGGTACAGTTTGGCAAGTAGATATGCTTGTAGCCAATCAAACCTTCTATGCTCATCCTCGTATTACTAATCCTACGGAGGTTGACTTGCGTGGTTATTGGTGGACTTGCGTGGCTGTTGATGCTAAGCCTAGTACTCGTATTTATACTCCTGCTACGCATGTTGCTGAGACCTCTCGTGACCCCATGCGTAATGCTCCTTGGCCTTGGTTTGCTGAAGCTATTGAGAATGCCTCCTTCGCTGGTTATCAGAATGCATGGATGACTGACAACAGCTATCTGGGTAATCATCAGATTGGTGATATGTTCCTTCGTATTCCTGATACTGTCTACACTCCTTATATTGGTCATAACCAAGAAGATGATGCTGGATTTGTCTATATCCATGGTCATCCATTGAATGGAACGAAGTTCTACACTTGGGGACAGTCTGGACCTGGACGCTTCATGCAAGACTTCCTTGCTGGTGGTGGACGCAGGCAAGGTGATTACACTGAGTTACAAGTTGGACCTGCTCCTACTCAAATGCAGAACTTCCCTGTTCCAAAGGAGAGCATTTTGCAATGGACGGAGTGGTTCAAGGGCTACAAAGGAGATCAACAAACTCTTCGTGCTGACTATGCCTCTGCTCTGAAGCACATTGATGATTGGATTTCCAGTTCTAATGGACAGTCTAAAGACACCTTCAAGGATGTCGATAGTTTCCTTGCTGATGTGTCTACCTTGCCTCCTAGTGAAGTGTTGGTACAAGGACAGCCTTGGGGTGCTCTGGAAGAAATGCTTTTGGGTCGTCCTTTAGCCCCTGGTTTGTCTTTCTCTTTGCCTCCTAAGGGTTCTCTGGGATATAAGGAAGCCCAACCTTGGTTAGAGTTACTCCAAGAACAACGTTTCTCTGACGAGACCTTGAAGAAGTTGCCATTGTCTTATCAGACCACTGATCGTTGGTTGAAGGTTGTTCAAAACAGTGTTCAAGTGCAAGGAATGACTTGGTTACATGCTTTACATCTTGGTATTGCCTTTGCTGAGAGAGGATCTATTGATGATACCATTGCCTACTTCACTCAATCCAACACTTTGTTGGCCAATCCTCTTGCGGAACGTTGTCTTGCTGTGATGTCTCAAACTCCTCAGGAAGCCTGGCCGCATTATCAAAATGCTTGGAAGATACTCCATCAGAGCTGGAAGGGTGACAAGGATGCTTACCAACGTCTGACTTTGAATCTCATCACTGAGATCTCCTTCTTCCTTCAGCAGCAGTTGTGGTATGATGAAATGGCTGCTTTCGTCACGGAGGTTCAAGAAGGAGGTTATCTCAAGGAGTACGTGCCTGATGCTTTCCTCACTTTACAGATCAAGTCCTTGTTGAATGCTGGCAAGACTGTTGAAGCGCGCAAGATTCTCTCGTCTGAGTGTTTCCCAACTTATGCCAAAGCCCGCAGTGATTTGATGGATCTTTGGGATAGTTCCTCTGAACAACTTGCTGCTCAGATCAAGGGCAGATCTTTGACTTATGTTGAGAAACATCAAGCACGTGTACGCAGTCCTGTTCCTGACAATATTGGATGTCAGTATGCTTCTGAGTACTGCACCAACTATTGGTAGAGGAGAGGAGAGGAGACCTGACACATTGTATTCTATTCCATTGCTAGTCAACCAACTAACTAACCTTGTGTCATCACGGTGTGGATAAGAAAAGAAAAGAAGGAAAGTGTATCCTTCCCAATCATGCTCTCTTTCTGAAGTATTATTGGATATGTTTATTTTCTTGTCTTCAACGAATAAAATAAATAAAGAATAAAATATAAGATTAAACAGCGATGCCGTTTACTTCATTCCATCTTGTTGTTGATTACCTATAGTATACCATACAGCTACAGTAGTTAGTGTACTGTCTGTACCTTGATGTCTACTGCATGATCAGTGAGAAGTACTATTTCCGCGGGAAAAGGAGGTGGTGGAAGGTAAAGTCGACTTATGCTAAAGTCGTTTTCTGCTGTGCTCTGCTGTCCACCACACAAGAACCAACACAGAAGAACCAACACATCACAATCAAACACAATCAAACACAATCAAACAATGTCTGGCCACTCATGAACTAGGAATGGTGATGATGATGATGATGATGGTTGTTGTTGTTGTTGCTACTCACTAGACGCCTTCATTCGAAACATGACATGTCCTTATTTTGAAAGGCAAAGGGGGATGACAACATGAACATACATGGTTCATCCTCCTTTAGATGCTTGACAAAGAAGAGGTAAAATAACAAGCCTTTGTGTCTGTCTGTCTATGTGTCTGTCTATATGTCTCTCTGTATGCTATTCCAGCTAACCACAGAATGAAATTACATGGTCTGATGGTCCGTTCAGAAATAGCAAAATCAAATCTTGTACAAAGTGATGAAAGCCTAGTGACTGCCTGTGGTTCCATTCTGATGAAGTCTTTCCTATCTCAAAATGTGATTAGGAAGGATGGAATTAGAATGTACCATGTCTGTAAAAGCAGATGTAACAGCACCTTAGGTCGAATTCATTCTTTGTCAACATTGTATGTAATATGTCTGTCCATGTTATTGTATATACTATACTGTCTTGTCTCTCTTATGTCTGGGTTACTTCATAGTTTGAGATGTGATGCTAACTGTGTTTGCTATGCTTTCCTTGTAGGTTTAATATAATGGACTCTTCTCCGAGACAGCAACTGGCAGGCCAGTCTAGCCTGTGTGTGTCTGAGATGGAACAAGCAGAAGACAAGACATCACAGTAGAAGTCATCATAGAATGATGGACTGTAATGTATTCTCCCAGCAATAGTCTAACTTTAGATGAGATTTAAAACTGATGGTTGATTATTGTTAAACTAAGTCATGCGGAATTGATTCAAACAAAATGAAGATTTACTTGCACCCACTTTACAAGAGAATCAGAGAAAGATTATTAGGACAAACTCATCCCAAGCTTTGCACTTGAGTCAATAATGTAATGAACTCTGTACAATCTTGTTGATTCCTTCCTTTCAATACCACCCTAGAAGACAGGCAGACCATCACACTCATCAGCGATCAACAAAGACAAGGTGAAGGAAGTAAAGTTGTGTTCTCACTTACGTTCTCTCTGTATAGCTTTGCCAGGCACCAAAAGTCAATCCAGTGAGAAATCCATAATATGGTTGCTTCTCTATGATAGTGATGATATTCTCTGTGGGGATAGGATTGGGAGTGAAGGTGTAGGAACAAAGAGAGATCTCCATCGTCATGGTAGGCTCTAAGAAAGTACTCTCTGTGTGGAGATATTGATCTACAACACTAACTCACCACCACACGGTGTTAATGGAATACAATGTCATGAGGGAGGAGAAGGTGAGTGAGACTTACCGATCTATGACTGCTTTATTATTCTCTTCAATATCTTTCCAATCGATTGTTTGAATTAATTGATAGAAGAGATCATTATCAACTACTCGATGATTCTCTTCCACCAAATTACCACTGCTACCACCACTACTACTATCTCCTCCTGCTGTTGTTGCTTTTGTTGTTACCTGCCCTGTAGCTCCGATGGGAGTACGAGTACTACCAACAGGAGCAGCTGCAGAGGTAGTTGTGGTATTAGCAGGTCGTAGTGTGGGATCGAAAGGTTTGATCAGATCATCTTCATAGCACTGCTTGTTATGGTCTTGAACAAAACTTTGATAAGCTCCAAGAATACCACCATATTTCTTTCTCTTCCCACTACCCAATGATTGAGATAATGATGATGATGATGATGGACTAGTAGTTGTATTAGTAGTATTACTACCAACCGAAACACTAGAAGCAGTAGCAGTTGGAGAAGTAACTTGTAGATCAAAATAATGCAAAACTTTATCTTTAGTAATCAGAACTAAGATAGGAGACCATAATGACCCATAAAGCATATTGCTTTCTTCTTTCAAAAAGAGAAAGGCTTTATACAAGAAACAATCATTCTGTAATGGATGTGACAACATCATCGTCGTCGTCGTCGTCGTCGTCATTCTCTGCTGTGGTGCTGTTGTATTGTCTCCCCCCATAGTCTCGGTGACTGTGTTGGAATCATTTACTGTAAACAGACTTTCTGGATCACTGCCTTTTCTACTACTACTACTACTACCTGGCTGCTGTGTGGTAGTAGTAGTAGCAGCAGCAGTCATGTCACCACCATCTGACACTGTGATAGAGGGAGAAGGGAAGTCATCATCATGACTTTGAGAAGATCGATGTAGTAGATAGTCTGCATAGAGTGAGAAGTTAGCTCGTTCAGGGCTGTTTTCCATAACTCGTTCAGCTAATTCTTCATGAAGTGGTCGTTCTAATGAGGCTAATTGTTGTTGTATAGATGCCAGTGAACCTGCAGCAACACTAAAGCATGAGAGTCTGTCTGTACAGTATATTGTCGTGATGCATAACATTACTACCTACCTGTAGCAGCACTGTGGATGGTGACACCTTGTTGAGACAAGGTTAGCAACTTCTTTAAGAAGAGCTCTGACACACACACACACACACACACACACACACACACACACGGAGTAGGTAACGAAAACTGTAAGTGAAGCTTTCATAGTAAAGATACAATTACAATAGTGATGTGATCAAATGTCTCACCAGCAGATCGTGTAATAAAATGAACTCTCGCACTTTCCATATCTCGTGCTAAGTTAAAGAGAAGATGAAACTTCTGATGGCAATAGTTCATAAGAGATTCAAACTTTTGCACTGCAAGACAATAACGTGCATAGAGAATCCATTTATCTCGTCGTCCACAGCCACTACCATAAGCTGATGATTCGGATGTAATGGTAGTGGTAGCAGTAGCAGCAGATGGGTTGTTAGCAGTCCCTCCCCCACTAACTGCTTCGAGTAACCTTTGATAGCAATCATGAACACGACCATCTAACAAGATCCAAGCTACAAAGAGGGTCTTGGCATGGTCTGATAGTCTCAATCGTTCTTGTTGATAAGTGGTCAGACGGTCAGTGAAGGTCTGCACTACTTCTCGATCAATTGCTTGAGCAGTCTCACTATAAAGTGTTGCCTGACCATCATCAATCGACTGCACGGCTTTCTTAGCCAGATAACCTGCACTTTTCCTTTGTGTTAGTTCACTGTTGTTTTGGGTAAGATTAGGTTGTTCATAGTCTTTCAACAGCTTGCTAAATCGACTTAAAACACCTTGCTTTCTCTTCATAAACTCTAGTAGTTCCTTCCCATCTAGATAGCTTTCTCGTTGATAATTCACCAACTCTTTCCAAAAGGCACGATTTCGTAAGAAAATTGTACTAGAACGAAGTCTACGCTTCTCCTCTATGGATTTGATTTGATGCCATTGTTCTTGGATATTATTCATTCTAGTGATGAAGCAAAACAATACGAATAGCAAAAGCACTCTTGTTGTTCATGAATGACTGAGGGTGTCCAAATAGATGTTGTTTGGGTGTGTGAGAGGCAAAAGGATGGACACTGAGGGAATTGAACCCTCGACCTATCGCATGCAAAGCGACCACTCTACCCCTGAGCTAAGCGCCCGATGAATGTCGTTGGTCATAGATGGAATATAACGTGCTTATTTCTTTTAGGTATTACACTTGGCTTTTGTTTGTTTCTACGTACTATATCTGAATTCTCCATTGCTTTCAAATTAGTCGAGATTAACAACAAATTCTTTAACGACCAGCAACGACCAACAACAACAGCAGCAGACTAGCAAAGTATGTACCTATATCACTATACCTCGACTGAAGCTTGGCTGAGATTTAATACCCTCTAGTCTACCCCTTACCTTCTTCACATGCTTTAGTCCGTTTTCTCTATTTTATTTACTCTCAATCTTGTTATTTCTCTGTAATGCGTTCTATTTCAATTAGCGTTGAAGTGATCATTAACTTTAACTTCCCGTCAACAATTCAAACAACTAAACCGTGTGTCACTCTATACAAGCTCAATCAGGAGACATGGTTGATATTGTCATGAAAACACATGCTTTTCATTTTTTGTCTTAGGAGTTACAATAGCAATGTAATGTGGACTTTAATGTCTTCGACGCTTGAAGTGAGGAGGTTTATCACGACCACTACCTTTCCCTCCATCTGATGACTGTGTCCCGGTGCTACTATCAGCAGGGACTACTTCTACGACTCTACCATTGCCCTGGCCTTTTCCTTGATCCTTCTCTTGATCATTAGAATCTTTCTCAGACCTGGATGACTTGCCTCTACCACCACCACCTCCTCGTCCTCCTCCTCTTCCACCATGTCTTCCATAACCTCCTCCTCGTCCATCTCCACGCCCTCCTTTCATTGCCATTGGCTTTAACGAAGAAACACGTATGTCATTTACTCTACCTCCACGATCTGGGACAGCACCTAATACAGCTTTCTTCACAAGATGACTGGATGTTGAGACACGGCGACTAACACCCGCTGAGACCTCCTCTAAGAGACTGACTGGTGCTACCAGAGCCTCTTCTAGTCCATATCGACACGATGGTTCCACCTTCAAATGATCACGATATCGGTCAATAGCAGCCTGTAATGCACTACCTTTCTCCCCTCCTCCCCCTCCTTCTATTGCTTCTTCTCCGCCAAGAAAGGTCTGTAAGGTAACATCTAATCGTTCTAAGATCATTTGACGACGTAATGCAAAATCACCATAAAACTTCTCACTAAGTAATTTAACAAGGTTTTGTTGGTCAATAGTAGGAGATGGTAATGCATCAAGTAGACGACGAGAGGAAGTGGTCTGTTGTAGAGAGAAGACATTCTCTTCAAGTAGACCTTCTACTTTCTTATAGACTAAGTCTAATTCCTCTACTACAGTCATCTTCATAGTAGAAGAAGAGGAAGAAGAGGGTTGGTTAATATGAAGGAAAGTGGAGAGGTCTAGTAAGTGATAAGGTAAAGATCCATTGTCTTGATATTCAGATTGAATCACTACTGCCTCAGATGGTGGTGGAGGAGGAGGAGGAGAAGGTTGAGAAGACTGACTCTTTCTTTCCTTTCTTTTCAATAGGATACTACCTTGTAATTCAGTGACCAGGAAATGAAGTAGACGATAATCTAAATTAGATTGATTAATAGTGAAAGGAGGATGACGATCTATGACTCTTTCATAGACTTCTTCTATGGTCTGAGGTAGTCCTAAGAGGGAATAGATTGTGAGATCTTCTTCTTCAAGTCTTCTCAAGGCCAACAGAAGGGCTTGAGAGACTCGGAGAACATGTTCTCTATGATCACCACTATCTGTCCCCCAGTGAAGAAACTGAAAATCATCATCACTTCGATCTTCAGGGGAAACTTTCAGTAAATAGGAAGTGACATTGTTCAACTTCAAGTTCAAGGCTTCGATGGTTTGACTGGTGATCTCCATGCTATCTCACTATCAAATCAATGCCAATCAAAAGGAAAAGCTCAGTGATCTAGATGGTGAACCTGGAGATCTAGTAGTTTAGGTCTTTTTAAACTCAGGTTGTAACAGCTATTGCTTCATTCTTCAAGGCTGTCAGCTCGTGCAAAGCGAAAATCAACGCTCAAATCTATTCTTTCTTCATATACTGTCGTTATAATAGTGTTGTTAAACCTATCATTATTTTCAAACAACGTTCTTACGCTGCTATCAAATACCAACAATGCTAACTTTGTCTTCTCAAGCTGATTGTGCTGTTGCAATGGTTCGCGTTATTTGCGATGTTCTCGATTTGTCTAGACTATGACTATACATAGAAACTCAACATAAACGAATACTCAGTCACGGTTAGATACTTACAAGGATGTAGTGGATTGAAGGGTAGCAATGGTCATTAGCACCCACTATTGAGCCTTGGACTTCGTACTGACAGACGTGAGGGAGTACTGCCAAGTCAAGCCAAGCAAGTAGAAGAGAAGAAAGTGTGCGGCACCAAAGATAGCGAAGAGAGCGGGGTAGAGGTCTGGATAGCGAGCAGGTGGAGGAAGAAAAGCTTCCAAAACATGCAGAATTACCATTCCCACATAGCTTAACCATCGAAGAACTTGCAAACAAGTACTCCACATGATGTGACGTGTCCAAGGAGGTCTCACCTTCTCCTCTTCCTCTAATTCCATCTCAGATTTCTGCTGCCTGGCATTACCAATCTGTCGTCCTAGCTCCTCTATCAGTACCATGTACAAAACACTGAGAGCGAGGTATGGTATAACCAGACCATCTCTACGGAGAAGCGGAAAAAGAGTAAAGCAGCCAACCACTTGCAACCAAGCTGCTAGGTCTATATCCAGACCCACTAATAATGCTCCAGGTAGTAATGCCAACAGAATAGACTTCTCGTGTACTTGAAAAGAAGCCAGGAAGAAGGCCAAGGCACTGTTCATCAGTGCAAGATTGACATGTGGTCGAGAGAGCGGATGGCCTCGCCACAAGAAAAAGAGAACCGGGGCAAGAAATGATAAGGTGGCACAAAGGCTGAGGCGAACCAGCTGCGGAACTGACAGGAAGGTGCGATAGTCGATGAGGACAGATGAGGCATACCAAAGATTAGCAACCTTATCTTCAAAAATTCCTCTTTGGAATGGAAATTGACGCGAAAGCACAGCACCAAGGGATGATAGGCACAGCTGTGTTGTACTTTCGCCATTTCCTTCCTCCTCTTGTTGAGCTGCTGAGAGACAGAAAGGGAGCCAAAGTACAGCAAAAGTCGCAATAACAGTGCCTCCCACAAGACAGAGATGATAAAGAGCTTGCGCTGTGGTGGGCTTGGCGAAACACTTTCTCAACAATGCAATGAAGAAGACTGGAGCATAATAGAGTGCCATCTGTTTGACGTTCAGAGCAAGACAAAAACAGAAACTAGCCAACAGGTCTCTATCACGAACAATACATTCCGCAGCGAAAACAGACAAGGCAAGGCAGAGACCGTTGTATTGAAAATGACCATGATCCACAAGCAATAGGGCAGGAGTGAGTGCTACAAAGAGAGGAACCAAGGGAGATCTCCAACTCGTCCTCAGTGTACTATTATTGGCAGTAGTAGAGCTTGTTGAGATGGAGGAGAATAGACATTTTGAAGAGAGGTAGAAGAGTACTGGTAAGACAAGAAGACAATCACCCACTAATACAGTCCCTCGCATGAATGTTTTCGTTTCCACATTCTCCAATCCTCGTGACTTCTCCAACTCGATCATGCCAGGTACAAAGAACTCAGAGAACTTGCCAAATACCCAGGAGAGATAAGCCATAAGAGGCGGATAGTCAAGTCCCCAGTAGAGCAGATCGTTCTGGGCTGTCTGGCGATACCAATCACGCAGAGGCAGATTGGTAGTGATTTCCATCCAATGTCGATGCGCTTCGAAATCACCAAACATAGGTGGATTGCCTTGACCAGAATGGCCCCATAGGGCAACCATACAGCGAATCAACAAAGCTGAAGCCATTGCCAATCTTTCAATGTTTGCTTTTGTTGACAACTGGACAAGCTGAGGGAAAGATACTTCCATGGAATTGACACGTGGAATGGTTATGGAACACAACAACAACAATGATGAATTCCATAGTCAGTGATATCATGTCACTTGTCCCTTCCTTTCTCCTTCAATGGTGGCGGTCTATCATAGATTTTCTACAAGGATTAATGGAATCCGGATTAATGGTATCATTCACTAAAACGCAAATCTCTGTGAAGACGATAGGTAAGAAGAATCAGAGTATTGGTGAAGGTGCCTTCAGTACCGTCTATCAAGCAGCGGATCAAAAGCAACCCAATCGACGATATGCTCTTAAGCGAATGCTCTTACAATCGCTTGACTTGGCAAACATGGCACGCAATGAGGTAGAAGCGTACAACAAGTTCACTCATCCACATATCATCAGACTCATTGACTATGCTGAGCGAGTAGAGGACAATAAAGCAGTCATGTACCTATTATTTCCCTACCATCAACGTGGTAGTATGCGCGATGAGCTGAATTTGATTCTCTCTGGAGCAAAGAAAAAGCCTTCACTCAAAGGTGTTGTGTTGAAATGGTTCCATTCTCTCTGTGAAGCTGTCCAAGTGTTGCATGACTATGCTCCAAGTCATGTTCATTTTGATATCAAGCCAGAGGTGACCATGTGTCCCACATTCTCCCCTTACTCTTCCCTCTCTCACAGTGATGGTTGTGTGCGCAGAATGTACTGGTGAGTGATTCTGGCAAAGCTATCTTAACTGATCTTGGATCTGTCCGGCGAGCTGATCGTGTGCTCAATAGTCGAAAAGATGTACGTCTCATTTTTCATGTCCTTATTTACAGCATGCAATGTTTGTGATGAAAAGGTTTCTGGTGGGATGTGACAGGTATTGATGGTAATTGATGAGGCGGCAGAGTTTTGCACTGCTTCCTATCGAGCTCCCGAACTATTTGATCCTGTGAAGGGTATGAAGTTGGACTGCAGGTAAATGAGATCTCGTTTTCGTTTTCGTTGTGTTATTCATGACCACGACTGACACACTATTCTTCTTCTCTGCCTTACGCATGGTGTAGAACGGATGTATGGGCTTTGGGATGTCTTCTATTCGCGCTCTGGTTTGGTTATTCACCTTTTGAATGCGAGTTTATTGGAAATACTGACGATGTGAAGGTGGTCGAATGCAGTGCTTTGAGAGTACTTTCCGACATTCCCATGCCACCCACTTATCACAGCAATTCGGATGATGCGTTTGTCTATGATTTGGCCCATGTGATATTGAAGAAACCTATCACAGACAGAATGTTTGTCAAGGACATCCTCACCACGTTGTCCATGTCGACCTTGCCTCATTCGACTGCTCCTTCTTCTCTGGATTTTGATCCTTTTTCAACAAACGCTGCCAACATGGTCTAACTATAATACATTACACTATTGTGTGTATACTATTTCTGTAAGTAGTTAATAATCTATCGCATTTACAATAACCATTGAATGCTGTAAAAGTTGGGGGCGTCTAAACAATAATCTTGCGAGAACAGTTTAAACCCAACTAACATTGTCCAAGATAAAGCGCACACGGCGCCAATTAGCGGTAACTTTTAAATGATAAACTCGATTAGATTACCGACAAAGTTGCGACTGACAATAGTCATCAATCAAGAGAAAGCAATCCAATTAGAGAAAGCACCGCATTGAGAGAGGGGAGTTCCCACGCACAGTAAGAATTTGTGTAGTGCTGCTGCTGTGGTGAACATCTTCCATCCAGCAGCATTCCCTTCTCCCTTCCCTTCTCATGCCTTCCATGAGATAGGTCAAAGAATAAATAATTTATATATACTCTTTCTAGATGTTTACAACAGTTCAGAAGTATAAACGAGCTCTTCCATCTGCTAGATGGACGATTTATCGTTTGTTTTCTTGTCTTTCCATTGATGATAAGAATCTCTTACATACTCTGGCAAGCAATGGTGATCATCATTCTCTTACCACTCAATTAACCAAACTATGGCATGAAAAGCATGCATCAAATTTACCTAAAATAATAAAAGAATATAAAATAGAGAAGATCATTGCTGATCTCTATAGTTCATCTGAAGAATTGTCGAATCCCGCAGATTTAGACAATGTCCTCGATATCTTGAGATGTGTCAAACACGCCTCTTCTACTACAACAACTACAACCTCTACTAATAATACTAGTACTAGCGCTGCAAATGCTCTCTATTCTAGCTTGTTGGAGCTATTAGAAGGATTTCTAGAACATGATAATCTGGATATGGCCTATCTTTGCTTCTTGGAAATTAAAAAAGAGAATCATTTCCTTGATCGTAAGGCATTACATCATTTTGTTGATAAAACAGCCCAACATTGTCATATTAGCTATATGAAAGAAGTGTTAGAATATCATCATCCCACACAACAACTTCTCCAGATGGTGGTGGAACCATTGATTATGTCAGGTAGTGTGCTGGCCTTTGCTGAACTATTGGATCGCTATTTCTTCCTGAATCGCAAAGAGCCTCCTTCACCTCGAGATCTTCTGCGTCTATTACAAGATATATTGAAAGCAAGAATTCGTCGTGCACTATCAAATGCGCGATTAAGTAAAAGCGAGATGAGGGGCATGTTACAAATGGAGACCACATTAAAGAATTACAAACAGGTTTTACTAGACAAAAAGGCTTTTGATAATACCAACAAGGAAATCTTTGATATTCATGATGGTACTACTGCTACTTCTTTCTCTTCTATTGAGAAAGCAAGCAGTGAAGACGAGCCAACATCATCCTCGTCCTCTCCCTCAACATCTGTGGTCCCTACTACCGACTTACAACTCCCCCCTCAAGGCAAGGTATTACCAACTGAAGTATTGGACTATATGATTGAATGTATCACTATATTTTTGGAGGTTCCTATGCAGATGACTCATCCTGACTTGGCTTCTCGTTTCATAAGCGATTATTACAGCAGTGATCGCAAAGCGTTTAGTTTGCCGTTATCAACTCTCGCTATGTATCGCCCACTATACCCATATCTCTCTGAGATATCAACTCCGCTTTATTTAGATTCAAAAGATGTTAATCTTCGAGGTGTTCCAAAACCTTCTTTGGGTGAAAAGAAAGATTCGGAGGATATGGTTGACTTTTTCGTGGATGGCTTTGACAGTGCTCCTATAAGCATGTCCGTTCCTTGCATCAAGATGAATATGGACGATTTAAGCTCCAAGTTGGCGAGTCGAAAACCTTTTTTGCGACCCCTTTATGCATCAGATCTCTTTCCGCGATCAATTGCCCACGAACAGATGCTCGTTCTCGCCTATGTGTCGGAAGTTTTCGAGCCCCTTGAATCTTACGATATGTCATCTATGGCGGAGTTCGGTGGTAATGGTAATGATATGCGGACAGAACTTGATGGAGACGACGAGTATGATGATGACGACGACGACGATGATGATGATGTGGATTCGAATGATGAAGAAGATGGTGATGATGACATGGATGATGAAGAAGAAGAAGAAAATGATGGCGATCTTTCCTTCTTCGACTTGGACGACGATGGATCTGATGATTTCGATGATATGTTGGATACTTTCTCGTCAGATTGGTGTGATGGTGTTGGTCGCTGTGAAAGTATTGGTGACACAATAGTTTTCAACGATATGAGCTCCACTCTTAAAACACAAGATCCTCCTATTTGTTTGGAGTACGCTAAAGATATTTTTGATGGGATTTCCGAGCGAACTTTCGTACCTGACTGCTTCGCTAATGTACAAAAGGATACAAGTTCTCCAGTGTTAGAAGGCTTGGAGGAAAAAGTTCCTCACTAACTGCCATTTTTAATTTTTCAATATTACTACAACATTATGTTATTTTTTGCGATTTGAATTACGTCAAACAGCTATGCCTGGTTATAACGGGTTCTGCCGATTTGTATAGGGAGACCAAATAGTATAAGTAGTCCAAATTGTGTAGGGTCGAACCGTATACTATTTCAATAGTATAAGTAGTCCAAATAGTATCAGTGATACAAATCGGCAGAACCCATTATATCAAAACCGTTTTACATAGCACTTGAACCGTTTTACATCATTCTCCACGTCCATCAACACCAAACCATCATCAACACCAAGCGTTTCACTCTTTTCAAATGTTAACTTCCCACTGACCGTTAGTCAAATGAGTTTCAAAAGTCAAATTTTGTCGTTTCAAACCGTCACTTCCGCTTCTGCCGTCCTCCACCGCCTCAAGATTCTGTCCTCCCACCCTGTGCGTCCCCCGCTGGTCACGCCCCCGCCGCTGCTGAACAGACACAATCACTCTCCAAGTCAACTAAGACAACAAATCAAGAATGCGCGAAATTGTTCACGTTCAAGCCGGTCAGTGTGGTAACCAAATTGGTGCCAAGTTCTGGGAAGTGATCTCTGATGAGCACGGTAAGAGGGATTTTTTTTTTCTGTTGTTGATATAAATATACTACCCGCTCCTGATGCTTCTGGAAGATTCGTGGTATCTTTCCTCTTATCATCTTGAGTTTCCCCTTATCAAATGAATTTTCCCCTTGATAATTATCATATCCTTATTTAAATATTTTTTATCTGATGTGATTGTTATATTTTTGGACTTGTTATATTTTCTGACCGTGACGGGTGATTTTCAATTTAGGTGTGGATCCTACCGGTGCCTACCACGGTGACTCTGATCTTCAGTTGGAGCGCATCAATGTTTACTTCAACGAGGCCACTGGTGGTCGTTATGTCCCTCGTGCTATCCTGATGGACTTGGAGCCCGGTACCATGGACTCCGTCCGTGCCGGTCCTTTCGGCCAGCTCTTCCGCCCTGACAACTTTGTCTTCGGCCAGACTGGTGCTGGTAACAACTGGGCCAAGGGTCACTACACTGAGGGTGCTGAGTTGATTGACTCTGTCCTTGATGTTGTCCGCAAGGAGGCTGAGTCTTGCGACTGCCTCCAGGGCTTCCAGCTCACCCACTCCATGGGTGGTGGTACCGGCTCTGGTATGGGTACCCTTTTGATCTCTAAGATCCGTGAGGAGTACCCTGACCGTGTCATGTCCACCTACTCTGTCATTCCTTCTCCTAAGGTGTCTGACACTGTGGTTGAGCCTTACAACGCCACCCTCTCTGTCCACCAGCTCGTGGAGAACGCTGATCAGTGCTTCACCTTGGATAACGAGGCTCTTTACGACATTTGCTTCCGCACCTTGAAGCTCACCACTCCTACCTACGGTGACTTGAACCACTTGGTTTCTGCTGCTATCTGCGGAACCACTTGCTCTCTTCGCTTCCCTGGCCAGTTGAACTGCGATCTCCGCAAGCTTGCTGTCAACATGGTTCCTTTCCCTCGTCTCCACTTCTTCATGATGGGTTTCGCTCCTTTGACTTCTCGTGGCTCCCAGCAGTACCGCGCTTTGACTGTTCCTGAGTTGACTCAGCAGCAGTTCGATGCCAAGAACATGATGTGCGCCGCTGATCCTCGCCATGGTCGCTACCTCACTTGCGCCTGCATGTTCCGTGGTCGCATGTCCACCAAGGAGGTCGATGAGCAGATGTTGAACGTTGTCAACAAGAACTCTTCTTACTTCGTCGAGTGGATCCCTAACAACGTCAAGGCTTCCATTTGCGATATCCCTCCTAAGGGTTTGAAGATGGCTACTACCTTCGTTGGCAACAGCACTGCTATCCAGGAAGTGTGGAAGCGTGTGTCCGAGCAGTTCACTGCTATGTTCAGACGCAAGGCTTTCTTGCACTGGTACACTGGTGAGGGTATGGATGAGATGGAGTTCACTGAGGCTGAGTCCAACATGAACGATCTTGTGTCTGAGTACCAGCAGTATCAGGATGCTACTGCTGAGGAGGAGGGTGAGTTCGATGAGGACGCTGAGGGTGAGGATGCTGCTGCATAAATGCTGTCTAGCATATAGTGCGCTGTGTGTATTGGTTAAGCACCTGATGTCGATTTAAATCTTTTGTTATCTTTATCAACTATTGGTAGATATTTTATCAATTCTTGCACGGATCACTATAGCATTTTAGAGCTTTGCTCACACGTTCCAAACATCGCCGCCCACCGTTGCAATCACAATGTTCGGGTCTAGACTTCTGTCACTTTGTCCCTCGGAATTAGAGGCAAGCGATTGTTTGTTTCGTTGGTGGTCTGTGTGGACAAATGGCAGCAGCGTCAATCACCTCAAAGAAGTTAAATGAATTGCACATACTTTAGGTGAGTGATGGTAGAGGAAGAAGGTAATGATTCTTTGAATGACAAGATGTGTGAGAGAAGAGTGGGCACCCTACGTGGGAAGTCACTCTACTAGGTAAGCCGTCCATCTCTCTCTTCCTGGCCTTCGCCTATGACATGCTGACTGTGTTGTCTCCTCTTCTTTGACTTAGGGTTGGCCCTGGTGTCGGGGAGTCAGTTCTATGGTTGGAATAATGGGTTATCAGCAGGAACGATAGAATATCTGCTGGCTGTCTTCGTGTGTGGCTCGGTATACCTCTCCAACATCCTCTGTATTGCAGAGATGACGTCTGCTCTTCCCTTTGGTGGTGGTCTCTATGGTATCGTGCGGGTGACGATGGGTCCGTACTTCGGCTACCTAGTGGCATGTTGTGAGATGATGCTCAGCATCACCTATGCAGCCTTCTTTTTATTATTTGCAGGTCAAGATATCATAGCATGGCTGGGCATATCACGTCATTATGCTCTGCTCTTTTGGATATTATTGTTGATGTGGACCTTGATGGTAAACATCTTCGAAGTCAAACACTTCTGGAGAAGCAATGTCATCACGATGGTCATTGTAATAGCCTTGTTCTGTATTTACTATGCAGTTACTATCCCTTGTGTGGACTGTGAACGATATGGTGGAGGGATGCTAGATGGTGATCTCAATGCTCGCCGATATTTTAAGTACTTTGGCTATCCAGTTATCATGTTCGACATGTTACCATTGTTGCCGATGGCTTGCGGTGATGCCTCCGAGGTGAGGGGATTCTTGTTATCTCTCTAACAGTATCTTTTGCTAACCACATATAAACCCGTGCATTTCTCACTACAACAGCCCAGAAAGACTATTCCACGTTCCTTTCTTTGGTCCTTTGGGATTGTGGCAGCCAATGCGCTGCTATTGACGATCATCGTAGGTTGTAATGCTCCTGGGGTTTCCTACTTCGCTCTTCCTGAGGTAAATGCCTTTTCTTACGGCTATGCCAAGGGGCTGCATATTACTCGGAGAGCGGCCAGACTGCTAGGCATTCCAGCTTCCATTGCAACCACATCGGCCGTAACATATGTCTACAGCATCCAAATGCGATCAATGGCTGAGAGTGGTCTCTCTCTTAGCGTGCTTCGCTATTCACATGGTCCTGATCAGATCCCCTACATGGCTTTGCTAGTGGGAGCAGGGTTGACGTTTGGCTTTCTCTGTATATGCCACTTCGTTGTCGATGAGAAGGTGCTATGGGCGCTCTCTGGTCTTGGCCACACCGCTGGCCTATTTATTGAGATGATTATTTTGGTTTCGTTTTTGAGGTTTCGTAAGCATCTTTCTTCATTACCACGCATGTTTACTCAGCCTGTGGGGCCTATTTTGGCATATTACAGCTTAGCAATGTTCCTCGCTTATGTATGCTGTATGTTGAACTTCTATCCCCGGTTGATTATGATGTATGTGCTTTTCGCGATATATCTGATCTTTCTGACCATTTGGTATTTCTGGCAAGTAAACTCAAAGCAAGTATTCTCCTTGCTGGAGCAGAAGGTCATGTTCCAAGCCTATGTTATCAATGGTAGGAGGATTTTCCCGCTATTACTTGATCCACTTTGTTGTTGTTCGTAGCTTATTTGTGTGTTGTGTGTCTGTCTTTGCGACATTAGCCAATGCCACCCGTCGGCGGCGCAAACGACAAGCGCTACCTACACCCACTTCATCGAACACGCGAATCCCATCTGTACTTCTAAGGGCAAATCATGCCCAGCATGGATATTTGGATAGGTTAAGTGGTGCGGCGGCATATGTTTCTCGAATGTTCCGAATCCGTTCGAATGTGACATTTACTGCCAATCTACCAACTGGTACAGCAATAGTAAAGAAAAGGGAGCAGAAAAGGGATGATAATAGCTATCGAGGCTACACGCCAGAGGATAACGCGAAGTCAGAGCGACATGCGCGACAGCCTGAAGGAGAGCAAAATGCAACTACTGCTGTCCATGCTACCTATGACAAAGATTCTCTGTTCAGCATATCGTCTGAATTGATTGATAGTCAAGTTAGGAATCATCCGACGCTTGACTATCAAAGCAAGCGTCATCAGCGGGGCTTGCCATGCTATCAAATAGCTCCAGATAACGCGATGGTAGAGCATGTTTGTACTTTGCCTTGGCAGGATGTGTTAGACGTCGTGGATTGATGGTTGAGTTCAAATTATCTGCTTCTTCGTCTTCATTTGAGAATCTTGTTTATGGTTTGTGCACATCTGTTATTAATATCCTATCTATTATGTATGATCAGCAACCAGACTACGGTTGGTTTATGTATTGAGGTTTAGAGGAACCGATGCTTCGAATAGATCGAAGCAACTCTCTTGCAGTGAGCTCGAATAATTTCCTTTGTTGTGTTTTTTCCTGTGTTAAGGTTTATTGAATGAAACAAGACTTCAGAAAACCCATCAAGCATAACTTCTTCTTCATAACTTTGCATGATATGAAATGATGGAATCCAATCCCCCACTCCACCATTCCACCACCATTCCACTACTATTCCACCACTGATTTTGGAAAAGGTCGTCATCTCCGCATTCGAAACTCTTCTTTTCTGACCTACAACCCCCTCCTGGGTGACGAGGTCTCCACTCATTCAACCTCGTAGTGCTTCGGAATGGAAATGGACGATTGCAAGAACAACCACAACAAAGCAGAGTTAAGCATAGAAAGGACTGCTGTCTACTGACTGTACTATGACCTATTATCACCAGCTTCTTCTTCTGTGCTTCCTCTTCCTTGTTGTTATTGGTCAACATCTAGTTCATGCAGAGATTGAGAATCTCTCGGAACTTTATGATGCCATTGAAGAAGGACCCAATCGTAAAGTGGGCTTCCTCTCAATGGGTAACTATATCGTGGTTAAGAATACTTTGCCATCGACTGTGGAGCCTGTGGTTGTCTCTACTGTGGATCAGTTGAGTCACATGATCTCCAATGGCACTCTGTTGGCTGGTTTGCTCACACAGATTCCACCTAGTGGATTCAATCAGTTCTCATCAGGCATCCTCTCTCCACAAGCGATCCTCCTTGCACCTAATTCATCTAGTTTACTACGTAAAGCCTTAGGTAACCATCGTTTGCTCCAGTCAGTGATCAGTTCATTCTTCTGATACATTTGTATGCATGCATGCATGTGTATGTGTGTGTTTGTTGTTACCTCTTCAGATGCTGCTATCGTGAGAGTCTTGGAGAGTGGTGGACCTTTCCAATTTGCTCGCGATAATGCACCTATGGTAGTGACTGAGGCTAACAGTTGTATGGCTGAGGCAGACTACTACCCATTCCCTTCTCTGACTGAGGTTGCGACGGAGGAATGGTTTGTGAGAGGGACCATTCGCATCGCTTCTTTGGGTAATGTGAACTGGGATAATACGGGTAACTACCAAGTGGATCCACCTACTGGTTTCTGGCCAGAGTACTATGGTGAGAGAATCTATTGACCTGTTCGACAGTTGCTAACTCTAACCTACAAATCAAAATAGAGGCAATCTCTGCACAGCTTGTGAAGGCTTATAATTCTAGCACGACTCCATTCAATGGATTTACTAGGACTTATTATGCGAGTAGTGATGGTGTCCTTGGCTCGGTTATTAGCGGCAACACGGAAGGAAGTGAACCCTACTTTGTTGTTGACGCATCTTACCAAGGTCAAGGTCGTAGTCAAGCATTCGTTTTCTCTTGTTTTGCATTAGCTTCCGGGTCGACATTTTATACCAAGAGAAGTGGTGGTTCTTCAGGACCTGTCCTCAGTGATGGAGCTTATGCTGGCATTGCCATTGGTGCGGTGGCATTGATAGTCTTTGTTTGCTTCATCATCTACATGATTGTCAAGGAAAGAAGGGGAGAACCTTTATTTATGCCATTATCTGATAGAGAAGATGAAGATGCTAGAACGCCAGCACATGATACGATTCAAAAGAACTACCAGACAGAGCAAGAGATTGTTCACTTTCGAGACAGCAGCTCTCTCACTTCCGTGTAATTCACTGAGGATCTTGTACTACATCGTTCTCTCACTCTTTATTAGTATATTCATCCATAGACTAAAGTGTAACAAGCAAGCGTAAATTATGATTACGAGAGTTGTTGTTGTAATGCTGGCTAAATCGATATGGCTTCTAACCTTCTAACAATAATTGCCAGTCTGAGTCAATAATCTCATGGCCTATACTAGTGCAATTTTATCTATTTATAGACCTAGTGCTAATATACTTTCATATCTCGTCATATTATATGTATAATATGATAATAGATAGATTTAATTGGTCAATACTGGGAGCAATTGAGAAAGCAGATCGTCCACCTCCTCGATAGAAAGATTCTGCAGATCACGATCAGATTGCTGTGATAAGAACGTCTGTAACTCCTCTTTCATCAGTCTAGCATGCTCACGGAACATTTCTCGTATCTTTACAAATGTCACAAGAGCATCACCAGAATAGTATTGCCCAGCCTCTTCCACAGAAAGCCATACCATCTGATTAGACGCTTGTGTGTTGACCTGCAGCATTCTCGCTGCGAGGTCTGTTGTCACCATTTCCGTTACCGCCGCTATTGTGGAGGTTTCTGTTGTCGTTGTGGCCTCTCTCACCACGGGTCTTGAAGTCTCCACTCGCGTGCTGCTGCTTCTGCTGGCCATGGTGTCCCTGTTTCTGCACTGGGGTGACTGGCTTCTTGATCGCCTTGAGCACGTCCTTGTGCAGGCGACCGCTCTCCACCTTCCAGACGCATTCCACCAGCAGATCGGTGATCTTGACAGCAGACACTTTGTTCTCGCCGTGGGAGACAGGCACACGCAGGTCGAAGAGCGCCTTGCCGACAAAGGTGGCGTCCGTGGCGTGCAGCACCTTGAAGTTGTGTGAAGTGCCGAACACAGTCACGTACTGCGCCAGATAGGTCTCGATCTCCGCAGTGGTCAGCTTGGGGGTAGAGGCTGCGATCTTGGAGGTCTTGGAGGCGTTGCTCTGTGCGACAGGGGCGTCCACGACCTTCTTAGCGATGTTTGCGTACGAGAAGACGGTCTTGACCTTCTCTTCTTTCTCCTTCTCCACTGGTGCGGGGGCAGCTTCAGGATTCACCTCAACAGGGGCCGTCACGGGTGGATTAAAGTAGTTTCTCAACTCTTCCACAGATGGCACCGCCGCACGGGACTTGCCTCGGAGGTTCAGCGTCAAAGCGAAGAAACCATCCATAGACACGAAGAAGCCAACCTCCTCGAACACGGGCGCGGTAGCCATAACGGGGGCAGGGACAGCGACCTTGATGTCCTTCTTGGATCCAGCGGTGACCTTCACCACAGGCTTGGGAACTGGCACCACAGCCTGTTTAACAGCGCGGGTGAGAACGGCAGACACCTCCGCCCGCTCATCGTATGGCTCCTCGACCTCCTTGGGGGCCGCCGCCTTGACTGGGGCCTTCTTCTCGACCTCAGCTACAACAGGGGCCACAATCTTGGACCAGGACTTGGCTGGGACGACGGGAACCACTGGTGCGACGACTGGGGCCTCCACCACAGCCACTGGAGCCGCCACTTTGGTCCAGACCTCTCTGAAATCGTCTCCGGGCAAGACTGACTCCTCGATAACGGTCTGCTCGCCGACCAGCAGCTGCATGGCGCCCACATCCTGCGTGGGGATGCCGCGAAAGTCCACCGAGCGGGTCCAAGCCAGATGGGCATTGTCACGCGTGTACACAGAGCGACCCGCGAAGGACTTGATCTGTCTCTTGTCATGAGGTGCCACCTGAGTGGTGGCAGGGGCGGAGGTCTCCTTGCCCTGCTCGTCGCCAGAGGCCGAGGACAGACTGTCGTTTTCCACAACCTCCACAGAGGGAACACGCAGATCCACGTACACGCCGCTCTTGGCCTGAATCCACAGAGTGTTGGGGTTGTGCTCAACCAAAGTGTTCTTGGGTTCGTACAGAGCAGTCAGCTGCCACACACCGGAGAAGGGCTGCTTGTTGTCCGCAGCGATGGTGGCGAGAGCGACCACCTTTGGCGCAGGAGCTGGAGTAGCAGCCTTCTCCACCACAGGAGCGATCACCACAGGCTCCACCCCAACATGAGCGACAGCCGGAGCATCATCGTCCTCGGGGAAGGCGATTTTCACTGCAACGCACTCGAAGAGATCCTGACTGAGCATTGAGCATCGAGAGGCGGAAAAATATGGTTTTAGGGGAAATTTGGTTTGCACCACAACCCATGGTTGTTATTTTTAATGCTAAACTGCAACTTTTAACTCTGAATTTCTCACTTATGGCAGTTTCTCTGCACAAAAAAATCCATTTCATGGAAATTCCTCTGGACTGCCATTCTAAAGATTTTAGGTGTTCTATTCATAGGGTTAGGGTTAGGGTTCATCCATAGATTAAAGTGTAACAAGTAAGCGTAAATTATCATTACGAGAGTTGTTGTTGTAATGCTGGCAATATCGATATGGCTTCTAACCTTCTAACAATGATTGCCAGTCTGAGTCAATAATCTCATGGCCTATACTAATGCTAACATACTTTCATAGATAGATTTAATTGGTCAATACTGGGAGCAATTGAGAAAGCAGATCGTCCACCTCCTCGATAGAAAGATTCTGCAGATCACGATCAGATTGCTGTGATAAGAACGTCTGTAACTCCTCTTTCATCAGTCTAGCATGCTCACGGAACATTTCTCGTGTCTTTACAAATGTCACAAGAGCATCACCAGAATAGTATTGCCCAGCCTCTTCCACATCAGAAAACCATACCATCTGATTAGATCCTTCCGTGTTAATGTCTACAATGTAATCTTTTCCACGGTGCTTTTTAGGTAGATATGACAAGATCTTATCTAGTACTTGACCAAGCTCTGTCTCTTGACGTAAAGGAGGAGGTAAGAGTGCAAGATCTACTATACGAGCAATTCCATCTCCCCCCAAACCATTCATATAACTCGTGGTAGCCATGGATAAAGCAGAAGGTGCAGCATAACCATACTCATCAAGATGGCGGAATAGATAGCACTGCATAAATGACACCTTTGCTAGTGGTTGCAGGTTCTTACGCTTAATCAATCGTGGCCATTTAGCGGATGGAGCATTCTTAAAGAAGTATGAGGAAGCATTGTTAGTTGCCTTTTCCTGGAGAAAGCTTTGCTTTACATCTTCCTCATCTTCCTGCTCCTCTTCCTCTTCCTCATCTTCTTCATCAGCATCCTCCTCTTCATCGTTCTCCTTCTTCTTGGCCTGACTATCCTCCTAAAGTATGAAAAACAACAAGCACATCAATACCAACACCACCACCACCATCATTATCAACAACAATAACAACAACAACAAGTGAATGAAGTCATGGCATTCATTATTATATGGTAGTAGACTAAAGCAATGCTTACAGGGAATCGCAAAGACGTGATCGCCGAGAAAAATGTCATCTCTCCATCATTTTTAATAGCTTCTAGCAAGTCAGGAGATTTCTCTTGCAAGAGATCGCTTAACTTTTGCAGGAAAGCGTCATAATCATCTCCTGCCAGGTCAGACCCTAACAGATCTCTCAATCTAAGCCATTCTTCATCTGTCAGAGGATATTGATCTAGGTCAACTTCTGCTGTGGTTGACCTCTTAGCACCTACTGTGTATTCTTCTTGTGGATGGCGGCGATGCTTTTGAGTGAAAACTGGATTAGTGAAGAGACCACTGTGTAACCAGACGACATAGCAGGATCCCACACCACGGACAAAGCCATTGACTGTGACTATATCACCTGTTTGAAATTCATCAGGAAGGAAGTAAAGCTCTTGTTCAGATGGGGATAAGGAATGATAGAATTCGGAATAGTTGAAGATGGAGTCAATATTATAATCAAGTTCTAAAGTATGAACTTTGGGTTGGTTGGTGTATGGGATGGTCTTAGCCCATAGATAACCATCAGATAGAATTGACTCCATTCTTATTGTTTGTTGTATGTAGTCTATTTGTTGCGATATCCGATATCTTCTGGATATCCACTTCATGCCAACTTTTAAGGAATTACATTATTAAAACAGGTGGCGTTTAGTCTCGTCTCGGTTTTTGAGACTACCGATCGAGACCAGTATTGGTATCGTATCGGTTAAGAAACGATACGATACGATATCCTATAACGTAATACTCGGAAACTTGGGATAGCATATACTTGGGATTTGACCCTTTGGTCCCAAGTAACTGAATATAAAGCGCAAAAAGGTACACAAAGGGAAAAGCACACAGAAAGCAGAGATTGCAGGAATCGAACTCGTGACCCAAGTATCTGACACTCAGGTTGTTCCAATTACTCCATTTTACCGGTAAATTGCACACTCCACACAGACATTTTTGTAATACTTCAATATTAATTGAAAGATAATAATATGTTATGAACATATCTAGTATTATTTAATATATAGCCAATGCTTTGCAATTGTGTGAAATGAATATTGAATTTTTGAAACGAAGACAAGAGAGATTTGCCTCATATTTGTTTACATCTCCGACCTGCGAAGTTCAACACTAAATCTATTAAAAACTAACAACCTAAAACATATCTACTTATGGTTCAGGTTCATCGAACCAGCAGTCGCGGCACTTCCACACTTTCCGCTTATTGTCCTCGAACATAAAAGTGATCGGGGTAAATTTGGCGCAAGAATAACACTTCTTGGATGCTCCACCGCGGCGAATAACTTGAGCATCAG
>VKHL01000089.1:0-90153 GCA_015146655.1 Ochromonas danica | reverse complement strand
AGGACGACGAACCCAGGTTTTCTTTGAAGCGCCAGCACCTCTTACTTTATCTTCTTCCTCATCGTCAAAATGTAGCACATTATCCCCCAGCCGCTTCTTCTAATTGTTCTTGGTTTCTCTTTATTTTCCTTTGAAGTCTTCGTGCTTCATTTTTCTTCTTCGCCATCCTCAGCGCCTTATCGGAGTCCAGTTTCAACTGCCGTTCTTGTTTCAACTTGTAATCATCCTCAAGTTTATCGCGGCATTTAGTGATATGATCCCTCAACCATCTCTTTGGGTTGGCGGGTGGAGAGAAGAAGTTAGAGAAGAAGACTGTGTGGACATATTTCACTTATGCTATATGGGAGTCGGTGACTTGCGTTTGCGAAAAAAAATCGCAAGTTTCTGGAAACGGTCACATTTGGGAGGCCAAAATCCCAAGTTTCCACGGCGCAAGTTTCCGAGTACCACGTTAAATATAAAACAGCGCAAGTCGTTCATTGGAATTAGTCCTTGAACTGTTAATTTGGAGGGTGTTGAAAGTTTCCATTACTATTAGGCACTACAGTAGTCCTCTATTCATATATTATATTCCTGATAGTAGAAAGAAGAAAAAAAAATGAGATCTCCAACAATAACAATACTATCTGCTGGGAAGAACAATCTCATCCTTCTACTTGGTACACTTCTACTACTTCTCAGCACACATAATAGTTATCTTATGACTGTAATGGGGATAACGATTAATGACCATATTGAAGAGATACAAGATGAATATTTTTGTAATAGTAATAATGGTATTTCATCATCTTCTCATACTAACCATGACACCAACAACACCGCCAACAATATAACATGTGTCGACTATGAGAATGAAATAATAAATTGTTTTCCTGCTCCTCTTCCTTCTTCTTCACAATGTCAACAATTATCTCTAGAGATCGTAGAAGATGAGGAAGACTTTACAGATGACTCTCTGATGTCTAAGCTAAGTCTAGTGGATGATCATCATGATCATCATCGTAGTATTCGCAAGATTACTATTACCTATTCAAGTCAGATAGCCTATACGATAGGACATTTTATGGATTTTTGGATGACATCTCGTCCATGGTGGTATATTGTAGAAGAAGGTTTTCCTACTACTACTACTAGTACTACCACTAGTACTAGAACAACAACAACAATACAATCTCAACCAAGTAAAAAAGAGAAATTTCTATCCATGACATTATTTCGTACACCTTCCATCTATGAAGATTATTTAACCTATGTTGCTTTAGTTCAATATCCTTTATTAGAAACAACCTGTCAACAGTCAGCTATGTTTTTAGGAAAATATAACTTCCAACATCCTGGATATGGATCTGTTCTTACCACTTATTTTGATGCTCATTACAATCATCCTTTTGCTGTTCTTTCTACTTATATATCTACAACAAATAGGCCTTATCCATTAGACGATCTACCGTTCATCTCAGCAGAAGATTGTACTTTGGCTAATCGATGGCTTTGTGCTTTTCTACCTCTCACAAACTGTTCTACACCTTCTGAAGTCACTTCATGCCGTAAATATGACTGTGTACGTGAGTTTCCTTTTGATTGGTTTACATCAGCAAGCACATCAGGGGTTGGAGTCAAAAAGATTAAGGATACTATTGTAAATAATCCACGAAATGAGCTTCAAAAGGTGTGGTATAATAATCATCCTGATGTGAAGCAGTTGCCGGAAATCTTTCGATCACAACCTAACAAGCTTTTCCATCATGAAGATAGACATCGTCTAGGACAAACTGCTAAAAGTATATATATGCATCTATTCCTCCTTCGTCCAAATGTATTTTATCGTGCTCGGATTGATGCAGCCATCCGCTTGTTTGCTATGGAGAATAAGTTTGATTTTAATCATGATCGATGTATTGCTGTACATATGCGAAGAGGTGACCGAGCAATTCCTGACCATGTGACCAATATTAGTGACTATTGCAGTAAGATAGGTGATGAAGGAGATGATCTTGGTTGTGGGGGTGTGCCTTTTATTGATATGACAGTGAAGGGTGTTTTGGCAAAAGCACAGAGATTAGTGGGATCTGCACTACCAATTCGTACAATTATAATTGCTACGGACGATCATGAACATGTTCGAAATGCTACCCTCTCTCTCACCAAACAGCAACTCAATGGATGGCGAGTATTGGTTATCACTCCTTCCAAAGAAGCAGCCATGCGGGTACATAGTCATGACTATCAGTATTTTCGCAGTAAATTGGGTACTGCAGGTGGAGTCCATTTAATGAGTACTATACGAATCCTTCAACGATGTGAAGGTTTCATTGGTCATGGTGGTTCAGAGTCAGCTGAGCTGTTCATCAGAGCCATGTGTGTACGACATTATAATTATTTCGGCATTTGTCCATTTGGGTTGGACTGGAGGAATCGACAGAGTCGCAATAATAAATAGCCGCAAGACATATACATCAAGATATAGTCATTTAAGAGAAAGTGTTGTGATGGTTGACTTCTCGTATATTCCCATCTGGTAAGTCTCCACTACTAATTGTCCAATGACTGCTTGTTAGTGTCTAATTTCGATTGAACTTAACCCTACCATCTGCGTTCATTATTGTACAGTATATATATAATATCAAAATGATAATCTTTAAACCGCTGACACCTTCTTGTATATAGAATTAATGATGAAATCTAGCGTAAGATTTGAAGAAGATGTACTCTACTTAGCAATGAAATCGAGAAGACCATCATCTATGAAGAATAGATGTGTCTTGATTCTTATTCACTTGGCTCTGGATTTGAACGACGACAAATGATCTGCAATAGCCAATAAATTATTCATAAAGGTGCATATGTCATGATATATGAATCTCAATCCACGGCATGGATTAATCACATTAGCTACTAGATTAGATTAGACTACTTGATGAAGAATGATGACTTGAAAGCTCTTATTTCTCATTAGTCCTTAGAGAAACAGTAATTAAAGTAATGCCTATTCTAGTCTCTTTGCTTTATTTAAATGTATGTAGTCTAGTAGAAGAGATCGCACCGTTATGACTGTAGGCTAGATTCCCAGGCTAAAAGGCTAGTTTGGTCGTTGGAGTTGGTTTGGTTTGCTTTCAATCTGACTGAATTGCTCTTATCCTATACTAGGGATTCTCTCAACCTATTAACTATCCTATAACAAGAGAATAAATAAGAAAGAAGTTTAGAAGTCGAAATGGATCGATTAGAAAGTCTTCTATCAGGAGTTCCTAAGGATGAGGAAGGATTTGATGACATGGATGTCTTCTGGAAGACTACCGGTGAGTGAATGTCTTCTCTGCTTCCCTACCTTGTCTCTACTCTCTACTCTCTACTCTCTACGCTCTGCCTCCTATTGCAAACTTCCCCTTGTCCCCTACTATCAACTGACTATACCCCATATCATCATCACCAACATTATCATATATCATACTATACCAACCACATCCAACTTTCATCTGTACTGATCTCTATATGCTCTCCATATTATTGGTATTTTCATTGTTGATGATGCAGTGCTAATGGTGTTCTTGGTTATCTACTAGAGAAGTTACAGTTCCCGATCTCTGAGTACTTGATCTCCAAGATTTTCAGAAGTATCAAAGCAAGTAGTCAGTCAGAGGCGATTCCTTTACCTGGTGAAGACTCGGAGTCAGAGGGAGAGTTCAACTTTGAGACTGCTAGTGACATCTCAGGTGAGTAAGACTCTGCCTTGCCATATGGTTTAGTCATTTGATAGTGTGGACTGACTCTGGGGTATGTATGTGTCACTGTGTACATAGTGGAGATTGAAGAAGAGGTGGAAGAAGAGAGTGAGTTGGATGACAGTGAAGATGATGCCTCCACTGAGCCTGAGAATGAAGACAATCGTCCTTCTATCCTAAACTCCACTGCCTCCCCCACTCAAGCAGAGATTACCATTCCTTTGTCACCTGCTTCAATAGAGAGCTCTGTAGAGGAAGACACTCTCAAGATCCCCACCCCTTCCTCTATTCATGCTGATGAAAGTCTGGGGGTGTTTATCAATTCTGTTGCATCCTCTGGATTGGGTGATTTGTCATTTGCTTCCAAGGCGACTAAGACGTCTATTCGTGGTCGAAAGAGCTCTTTGATCTCTACTATAGCCGGAACTGATAGTAGTCAAAAGAGTTTGCAGGATAAGAATATGCATTCTCCTGGTCTTGAGATTAGTCGATTGACTGATAACTCGTCTTTAATGAGTCCACTGCTCACTGTCCAACACAAGACAGAAGTAGTGGAGGTGCAACAACAAGAGGGCGAGGAAGGAGGAGGTCAAATAGAAGATGATGAAGCAGATGCTACAATGAAACAGTTGGAGACTCCCTTATTGAGCAGTATCAAGAAACCTGGCAGACCCTCCACTATGTCAGGTCGAAGAGTGAGCTTTGGAGCTGGTATGGATCTCTCACCTATTGTTGGAGAGGAGAATGGTCAAGATGAAGAACAAGGTGCAGGAATGACGCCTGGAATGGATGATGTCTTTAGTAATGAACAGTCGCCAGAACTGGCGGAAGAAATGGAAGAGCATGAGGAATCGAATCTCTCTCCAAGTGTACATGATCCATCATCCATGCAATCTAGCAGACGTTCTTCCATTAACTCTGCTTCGACAGTTGCAGCCACCACTCCTGAAACTTCTGTGCGAACAACTCCTGGCACTGTTCCAGGCACTACCCCAGTCAGTAGTGCCAAACATAGTACTCTTCGCCGTACACCCGAAGTCTCTGCTGTTAGAACTCCTCAAAGCAGGCGAGCTTCTTTAGTTTTGCCTACTCCTGGATCAAATGACTTTATTCGCGGCCATCGAGTTTCTGATGCTTCCTTCCATCTCGACAGCGAAGAAGAAGCAGAAGCAGCGCAGCCTTCTGATGAGGATGTTGATGAGTCTACACCCTCTCCAACAAAAGGTCGTAAAGGAAAAGGAACCAAGCAACAGTTGGATGACGATGATGAAGAAGGAGTAACTGAGGGAGAAGTTTCAAAGTCATTCATTGACGAGTCTTACCTCGAGACTATTAGTAGTGCTAACAAGAAATATGCTGGTAAGAAACTGCTAGAACAGACAAAAGCATTAACAAAAAAACAGAAGATGTCAAAGCGAAATAGAGAAGTGGAGCAACTATTACAAGATTCCATGGCTCTTGATGATTCTGTGGAAAGTGATGAAGATGAATCTGAAAATGAAGAAGGTGCAACAAGAATATCCAAAAGAGCGACCAAAGGACGTAGATTTAATTTCTGGAAGAATGAACGACCCAAATATGAGGATGGGACTCTTGTTGGTTTATACGAGGCTGAGCCTACTCCAAAGAAGCCTAGGAGAATGGCAAATAGTAAAGCCAACAAGAAAAGAGCTCGTCCAACTAAAGTGGAGAAGAAGCTATATGAATCAGATGATGAAGACGCAGAATGGGAAGGAGATAATAAGAAGGCAAAAAGTCTTCCTCCAGTGAAGTTACCTGCAAAAGTTCGCTATATCGATGGTACCAAAGAAAAGGTTTTGCAGACATGGGACATCTACAAAGAGCAACCCACTGAGCAACGAGTTGTCAATCTGCGGTCTGCTATGCCTCCACTACGTCCACTTGTTCCTGGTGATAGTAAATCTGGCTTAGCTGGACATACTTTTGTTATTCCTGAAATCAAACGAGAGATTTCAGGATGGATTGCAGGTTATCTTGATCTCCCTCCACAAGGAGTCAAAGATGCTGAACTAGTTGGTAAATATGCGCAGATCTTCTTTGTCTCTTCAGGCCAAGAAAAAGCATTAGAGTTTGGTTTGGCAGATCCTTCTACAGAGGACTGGGACGACCAATTAGCTCAACGTGTTCTTTTATCACCAGGTGACAGCTTTTATGTTCCCCCCGGAAATATGTATCGCCTTCAGAATCACTCAGTTGCTCTTGCTGCGCAACTTTTCTTTGTTGTTGTACAACCTATTGAGGAGCCTAATGAAGAAGTTGGGTCATCTGTGTCAGGTGCCACTGTTGTTGCATCGCATTAATAAGCTAAAGTTAATAATGACGGTCTGTTTTTTTGTGGGAGACTGCTGAAAAGTCATGTTTTAGTATTTATAAGTTATTGTTGCCTGTTAGGAAAATCGACAATCAGTTTATGCCATGTGACAGTTTAGGATCAAGCAGATGATCGCAACACAACACTCGATGATATTGCCAGATTGCTGACATTGGACATCATATCCAAAGAAAATGTCCGAACCAACACAACAGAGAGATATTACCTCCATGGGTGATTCCTCTGTAAAATCAATTAGTTCTCATCCCTCTCAGAATAACTCAGAAAGATTTCGTGTGGCTGCTTTACTGGTTACTTCTACTAATGGTACGCCAAGGACGTCCACGCATGATAGAAATAAACAACAACAAGATGAAGATGATCCAGATCCATCTGACGAAGAAAATGGACAAACAGCAGATGACAAGAAAAGAACGAATTTCCGATTTGATCGTTTGACCTTCTCTGACAGTAATTTACTCAAGCTATCCCTTTTTAATACTTGTCTGGAATCTCTTACTTTTCAAGATGATACAGCTGTTATCAATTGGAATCAAGTATACAATAACCTATTAGAGGATCCAAGATGGCAACCTTTCCAACCTTTCTCTATGCATAGACTTAAAGTGGCTTATAAAGCACAATTAAGTAAAATCCTTGAAGCTCTTCCTCCTGATGAAGAAAAAGACGATATATTACCTGAGTTTATGAAAATAGCACGTGGTCTTTCTTCTGTTGAGGTGAAAATGAAGAAAAAGCCGAGGAAGAGTTCCAAGATAGCATGTAGTACTACATTATCACAGCCTGTGTCTACTGCTTCCCAAGCTGTTATCAATCCAACAGAGATGGCTACTCAGTCTTCTTCATCACTAGAGCAATGTTATGTCGAGGATGAAAGAAGAGAGGCAGGATCATCTGAAGCAGATGCATTACCAGCCAATGACTTACTACAGTCCACCACTCAGAATGTAGAGCACGTTAATAACGTTGAGAATAAGAGAAAAAGGACAGAAATCTCGCAAGGAGATGTGCGAAACAAAGAAGCGCTGACAGAGAGAGCTACAAGTGCAGCTAACTCTAACTCTCTGATTGAACATCACAAGGTCAAATCCCCTAAGCAACATAATCATCCTAAAGAACAGCTGGAACAAGCAGATTCGATGACTCAAGAGGTCGCATGTGACAAATCGGATGTGAAGACGGAACCCCCATCTAACAAACGCGCACGTTATGCACTGAACGGGTTATCACTAGCACATGTGCTAGTAGACGATAAGAATCGTGATAATCTGGCGGATTTCCTAGAAGAACACAGGAGCATCTCCAGCATTGAAGAACTGTTAGATGCTGCCGATGTGAGTGCTGAGGGAAAGAGGATCATCTCCAAGCAGTTTAAGCTGACCAGACCGGCAATGAGATTGTTAAGACCGATCGGTGAGATTTTACTTTCTTCGCTGATCACACCCTCTTTTACAACATCTGCAGCCTCAGCAGCGACGACACAAGTGAATGTACTCCAAGAGAAGTTAGGTTTAGGCATGGGGGATACGATGGATTTGTTTGATTATCTCCGACTTGAAGTTGGTGCTTTTCTTTCTAAACATCCTCAATGATTTCTGTTAGTGTGTACACTTTACTCATTATATACAATTTGTTTCTAGCATTAGATTGATAGCATATAGCCGATGTAGTTCTGTAATCTACAGTCTACAGGACAGTACTGTATTATGTATGCTGTTGTCTGGCATAGAGTTATGGCAATCGGTTCACCTATGAAGGACAGTAGACCGCAGTGATAAAAAGTGACAGCAAAACTGTGGAAAACTCCTAAATAACGAGTTTTAACTCTCAACATCCAACAAGTCAGCAGATGTGGAAATCAATAAAAATCATCTGAACAACATTGAGAGTGTCAGCTGCTGGATGATCCTGTTCCTCTGTTGTGTATAAAGAAGTGAGATGACTAGTAGTAGTAATAGTAGTGAGCCATCTGAAGGAGTGGATCTCAATCTCACTCTTCTTCTAGCAGACATTCATGATGAAGGATTGGATGAGAGGAAGATGTCTTCTCTATTGCCTTCCTTCTCTGTCGAGGAACAACGTGATATCAACAAATATGTCTTTCTGGAAGATAGGAAACGATCTATTCTAGGAAAGATACTCATTCGTGCTCTTATTCGTAGAGAGTTAGAAATCACACAGTTTTCCATCCAACGCTCAGCTGAGGTGAGTGCTAGACTAGTTGATTGAGTGCTCTTCTCTTCTCTCCTATCCCTTCCTCACCATCCTACTCTATATACCTTACATGTACGTTTGGACGCGTTGATTCCACTTGCTCAGTCTATCTCTCTATCTCTGTGTTCCTCTGTTTGTGTTCCATGTTTTCGTCATTGTAATAGATACCTGTGCAACCTCACCCCCTCCCTCTAACCCTTTGCTGTGATTATCACTGTGATTGATAGAATAAGCCTTACCTTGTCCTTCCTTCTTCATCTTCCAACTATTCCTTCTGGAACTTCAATCTGTCTCATCATGGAGACTATGTGGGAATTGTAGGACACGGTCACTACCTGGTCAGATCCCGTGCCTTCCTTCTCCTTCATCTTTGTTCTTATTAATGAATTGTGGTTGATGAAGTAGATTGGATTGGATATAGTGGACATCACCACTCGACCTGCTAGTCCTATACCTTTCTCAGAATACTTGGAAATGTTCACTGACCAGCTGACGAAGAGAGAACAAGAGACATTGCTTGGGTAAGATAACCCAGTTAGAGTGCCTCTTTGTCCTACTGCTGACCTATCCATCTATATGTCTGTGTAGGCTGTCCTCTGAACAAGAGCAGTATCGACTGTTTTTCATCTATTGGAGTCTCAAAGAAGCATTTGTCAAAGCAATCGGCCTGGGCTTGGGATATGATCTACAGCAGGTAATCTTTGCTATTGTTGATGATGCTTGTGATCGTTCTTATATGGTATTGAATGTATACAGGTGGAGTTTTCTGTGGAAATTGGTTCACAAGGAGGAAATGCGAAAGTGAAGATTGCAGGAGAAGATCGATGGGATTGGAAGTAAGAGACAGCAATCTCTTGTTGGCTACGCTTCCTTCTTATGGACTAAGTTGAGTGTGGTATTATCTAGGTTCCATACCTTGTTTCTGGATGATCGCCATGTTGCTACTGTGGCTGTTGGACCATTGCAGGAAGCTCATCCATCATACAAGACATCCGCCTGGCATGATTGTGTTCCACTGCCAAGTGGAAGACATGACATGGTCGAAAGAAATAGCAATAGCGTTGGTAAGATTGCTTTGTCAGTCAAGGTGTTGAGAATGTCTTTGGATGAACTGCTGCTGTGCATAGCGCAGAGCACGCCACCCAACGCCTGCTGCTTCACATAACAATACAACTCGCTTAACCTAGCAGGGAAGGGTAGCTGCTTATGCTTATTCATACACAGTATATACATCTTGTCTTTCTCATACTAATCTGATCTATTTGATTCAGTGGATTTGGCGACATCCTCATGTTTGGGGATGGACTTGAGCAGAGACAAACATGTTGCAAGATCAGCTTCCATTAAGGTACCTCTTGCACCCCAGACAAGGCGATCTGCTATACTAGTCCAATCATCCCCAACTTCACGAATTGTAGTGAATCCGAAGCTAGTCAAATACATCATCATATCAGTGTTCGATCAGCGATCAGCGATCAGCGATCAGCGGAGTGAATGACTCCATAGGGGACGCCTACCTTTCGTACAAGCGACAGAGCACTCGATGCATATGCTCAGAGTCATAAACAGCTAAGAGTTGAGCTGTCTTACATCCCTTTTCATATGCCCAGAGGGTAGCCCATGCACCCATGAGGAAGGAAATACCTGGACCATCCACAGTCCAGCCAGCACGATGGAAGTGCTTCACCTGTCGACGATTCTTCACTTGGATGGTATCTGAGAGAGAATCGTGAGAGAGGAAGAGGGATGAGAGGGTCTAAGGTAACTCACCTAAGTGGAGGAGACTGCCTGGTCGCAGGAAGGCAGTGAGGTAGCCCACTAACACAGGTGAGAAGCCAGCATAGCCGGGGGCATAGGCCTCCAGTCTGAGGAAGGGGCCTGTCACAGTTGGTCTGAGAGTGATATTGCAAGCATGAATAGCATGGTTCTCAAGGTCTTGCAAAGTGGTGATAGTAGTAGATGGTGTGGATAGATGGGCAAGAAGGCTTGGACTGGTTCTCATTGCTATTTCTAGTCTTCCATCCTTGATTCCTTGTGTAAAAGGTAAAGGAAAGCGATATGAATAGGCTACATTTCTTGCCAAGCAGGTAATTATCAATATCCAGGAAATGCACCACATTGTCATCATCACATTCAATCTCATTTAGTCTACTGGGACTCTTTTTCTTAAGTTAACGACTTCTTAAGTTCATGTTCCGGTAGAATCTGCCAATCTTGTCTGTTATGGGATTTATGATTTGTAAACCCTAATAGTTGATTTTGGTGAGAGGGGGGTAGTGAATCTACAGCAGGAATGAATCGAATCTTGTTAGACTGTGGCAATGGACTAAGACAAACAAACAGACCAGACAGAGACTGCAGTATCAACCACCACCAGACTATTCACTCTTGATCTTCATTCCATCCTCGTCTATAGACCTCACCAGAATGAGAAGTTTTGCTGCTATGATGACCTTATTATGCTTCTTCTTCTGCTTCCTTGCTTTGTTTCATGTTGGACAAGCAGGAGAAGTGAAGATCATGTCGTTCAATATTGATTGCCGCTTTTGTGACTTAAAACATGAAAATGGTGCCTCTTGGAATGAACGTGTACAAAATGAGAAAGATACCTTTTCTCGTTATAATCCAGACCTTATTGGAATCCAAGAGCCAATCTTCCCTGCGGATGTCTACCAATTACTACCCAAAGGATACCGTGCTCTCTTTGATAATAATGTCACTTGGCTTCCATGGGGAGCCTATCCTGATGCTACTATCTTCTATAAAGAGGATCGATTTAGAGTGAAATCAATCAATCATTTCTGGTTAGGACCTAATGCTTCTATTCCTATCGGATTTGATCGTTTTGCTGTTCCACGTATTGCTATCTATGCTTTACTAGAGGATAAAGAAGATCATTCATTGTTTTATTTTGGTACTACTCACTTTGATCATGGAGATGATCTAGAAGGAAAGGATGTTGATTGTGTGGAAAGTGCCAAGGAATTGTTGCAATTTACAGCTCCATTAGCAAAGGAATATCCTGTGCTATGGACTGGTGACTTCAATAGCAAGACTGCGAATAACAATGCCTACTCTATCCTGACTAACACCTCAGCAGAAGTCTATTTACAAGATTCGTATTTCTTCTCACCAAGTCATGTTGTTGCTTCGAATCTTTCTCCTCTACCAGATTATGATTATAATGAATCTATTGATCATATCTTCTTTGCTGCTAATCCTTCTATTGCATCCTACGAGACCAAGGATTGGACAGTGGATATGTATGTCTATGGCGACAAGCAGCAATATGCTTCTGACCACTGGGCTATTATCTCCACTATTAATGTGAAGCATCTCTAAAACAGGTCAACTCTATCTATGACCTGACAGCCTGGCTATTATCCTGTCCCCCTTGATTGACATTAGCAACCATTCTGAGCGAATGTGTTCCATGGCTAATAGAGCTTTTGAATTACATCTCGTCTCTTGTAATGCCATTGTTGCTTTTAATATAATAGAAAAGTATGCAACACTGAAAGGTTAATTCTTATACTGTAACACCAAACTCTTGTAACTTTCTAGTGGGCATTATATACAGACCAAATATCCAGACCAAATATCCAGACCAAATCTCCAAATACCCAGATAGAAAATGATCAAATTAGATTGACAACCTCAGTCAATTGGAGAGGTCTCTAGAGTATCTGTTGATAGAGTGTCGGTCTAAGGATGACTGGAGACAGTGCCATTAAGAGCTTTTCCTTCTCTTGGCCCTTCATCGCCGCAATTGAATATGATGATAAGAGGCAGCAGGCCAGACCTTACCTCTCCCTCTGGGAGGGCATGGATACCATGCAAACTGAAAACTTCAGTTTCTTGAATGAAGTCTCCTCACTTTACCATAAAGAGCTTCCACTAGGAGGATATGAAGGTCTTGTCAGTCAATGCTATCAGATGGATGAGAAGACAGTCGCTGTCGTCCTCGTCCTCTTCACTACAAATCAACTCATGGTTCATCATCTCTTTGTCATGAGAGATCCTTTGAGTCGAGTTGAGATGGTACATGATCGTTCTTCTTCTATCATGAAAGAGAGGATTCATGGTGTCAAGTTGTTTCTCTCTAGTGAATGTTGTCGTCTTGCTGTGTGGTTTAAGACCATCATAGAGATATGGGATGACGAACTAAATGCTCTTCAAGTGATGAATCTTCATGACTATATCCCTCGAGATACTCCCATAGACATAGCTGATGTGACTATTGAAGTCCGTCTTGCACAGACATTTGTCATAGTTGTGTTACATCAAGGAGTGTTATTGGTAAGTTGTTATTTGTTGGTAGTAGTCTATGTTAATGGATGATAATGACGACCTGGTTTTGTTAATAGATATTCACTCTAGCAGACAATCATGTTATGCTAATTGGACGGGAAGATGTCAGTGTAGAGAATGTCGGGGAAGTCATCCAAAGGATAGAGTATTTCCCTGATTTCAATCTACTGTACTTATTGTATAGTTCTCAAATACGACAATACCGTCTGAGATGGGAAGGTTTTGATGGAGGAAGATCTTTGTATAGTAGTTGTCATGAGGAAGCATGGTTGCCATTGAACAGAGCGATCAAACATACAACACATGGTGGTGGATCATCATCATCAACATCATCTACCACGAGTCTTATTCCTTTCTCAGTAGTCGTTGCTGCTCATCCTCAGCGATTAGACTGTATTCAAAAGACTTGCATACTAACATCGGTTGGTATTGTCGTTTGTGATGAGGTGAGAGAGCCTTTGCCTCCAAAGGGGCATTTACGATACGATGTGAAATAGAAATCCTAACATTAACTTTCTGTTTGGTACAGGCTTTACGACCACGTCGTTACATTCCTTGGAAGCTTCTCGGGTTTGATATGTCTATTATATCGGCTAAAGCCTTATTTCACGATGATGGACATGGCATGAATCTCATTCTTCAGCTAAACGAACAAACAAGTCTCTGCTTTGGCCAACTGGCTGAACATGAACTTGCTTTTGATGAAATAACAGATACTAATGGACCCCACCAATATATACAACAGCATAGACTAGCGGAGAAAGATATGACTTCAAGTATACATCGAAGACAGATGGAAGAGGATATACAAGAAGTAGCGCAGGATAATATGACTAATACTAACACTAGAGTGTCATACAGAGAAGAAGAAGAAGAAATACTGGGGGAAGAAATAGATTTCTTTCGACCCGTGGACAATATGAGGGAGGGATCTTTATTAGCTATTGAGCGAGGTGAAAGTTTAAGTGTAAAACCTGGAGTAGGTTCGGTTAAACGAACATCCTCCAGTAGTGCTTTAAAGCCTGATAGCAGCAATAGCGCTAGAATCCGCAGCCGTGGAGATTGGGAAGCTCCACGCAGAAACAGCCTTGGGCAAATTGTCGATCAGCCTGTCACATTTCATAAGAATATTAAATCTTCTGGATATGGACAAAATAGTAATAAACAGCCTCCACGTCGCTATAATGGAGTTGCTCCAAAAGTTGCAAGAGGAAATGGAGTTAGGTCAACATCTGCACCTCGTATGGCCAGTGCACAATCTAAATTACCTGTTGGCGGACATAAGATTAGAATGTATCCAATGGATTGCGAAATGATGAACCTCTATCAGGCACATTTGGATTATCCAGAACGGATGAGTGGGAAAACCAATGGAGCCATGCCTGTGAACAGTCCAATCTATCACATGAACTTTTGCGCTGATGGTAGTCGTTTGGCATTGGCTTGCCATAATCACACTATTGTTTCATTGAAAATGCCCAAGAATAATCAAAGGAATCAATATGAATCTATCACGTTCAGTGGGCATGACAATGCTGTCACATCCGTGCAGTTTTCTCATTTGAGGAATGTAAATGAGAAGTATTCTTTATTGTCAGCTTCACGTGATCAAACAGCACGAATATGGTCAGAGAGCAAGACGGACACCTCATTGGTGACCTTTTCACATTTGTATAAACAGGCCGATGCTGTATATAACACATTTGATCGCTCAATTTCAAGCAACGGTAATAGCACTGTCACCAAGTATACAAGTAAACCACCTCCTTCAATTTCTTTAGGTGGAGGTACTTCTAAAAGTCGCAACAAACCTTATGGGGAGGAAATAAAGCATGCTATCTACTTCTATCACGATCGATTTGTTCTTCTGGTAAGTATTCACATCGATCAGTATAGTCTATCTGTTGCAGTTTGTTGTTGGACTAATAGAATTGTTTAGGCGGTGAAATCTACAGTTTTGATGTACAAATACAATGTTGATCCCACTAGCAATGAGCATAATACAAACGACTTGACTCGATTTCTACACACTGGAAGCTACAAGCTTCACCACAAGTGGGACTTCCAAAGTAGTAAGCGATATTTCCCACTTCTGCAAATTAAACAAACACAGCTTATTATACAGTACATACTCTGTACAGATGGTGAGAGTCACAATGTTTGCGCATTGGCAGCCCTCAACACAGTCCAATCTCCTTTAATTTTGGTCTCAACCTCCGACAAGTAGGGCCTTTGTTTTGCATCTTGGCAATGACTGATGGATTTTTTAATCGTCGTCTTGTATAATGTTACCTAGGCAAATGCATATTTTAGACGCTGAGACGGGAGCGACTGCAAGGTCCTTCCAGCATGGACATGAAAAGAACTTGTCGTCTATTACCTTACCTACTCCTTCCAAGCATGTTTCCCTTCCTCGGCAAGCTTATAGCATGTACCTAACAAATGCTCCAGATGGACGTATCTTGTTGTATGATCTACGGACTAGTGCGGTATCTCAATACTATGCTGATCATGTCCATAGAAGGGAAACTATACACAATGCCATTTCTCCCAATTGCAAATATATTGCCACTGGGTCCGAAGACAATAGCGTCTATATCTACGACATGTTCGTTCAGAAAGGATATATAAAGCATATGGGACACAAGGATGTTGTGACCTCGGTGGCTTTCCATCCATTGCTTCCTCAAGTTGCGAGTGCAGGCTACGACGGACAAGTGAAGTTCTTTGCGGACGTTAGCTATGTTTAAGTTGTGCGACGATAGATAGATAGAACAGCTACAGTATGTACATACCCGATAAACCGTAAATCCCTGGTGTGCGTGAACAAAGGGGTCGACAAAACTGATCAAGAGGAAAGAATGACTTAAATGTTATCAGGGCCTAATCTCGACCAGCTACTGTATCTAATGCTCCTCCACAGCTGGCGCAACAGTCGTAGCGCCAGCAGCAGGCAAAGCAGCACCATTATTTTCCTTATCTCCGCCTGTCAAACGCTGGACCGCAGTGATGCGATCGCCTAATGACAGGGCAATTCCTTGTGTCTTCGAACGAATACGGATATAACCACCCAATTTGCCACCTTCCTCTTCTTTCTTCTCCACAGAGACATTCACCAAAGCATCTTCTCCAAAGACAGATCGTGCATAAAGATTGGCAGCAAGGAAATTAGTAGCATGCCCATTATCCTCCAAGTCATCCAGTGGAGTCAGGCAAGACATATTTGTGCTGAGAATAATATGTTGCAAGAAAGCATGCAAATCGGTGATATTGGTATTGATGGCAACTTTGTTTTCCCATTCAAATTCTTCCCACATGGCACGGAAATCATCATGTCTGCATTCTCCTGCACGAATATAATCCATGATATCTAACTGAATATCATTCAGATTGACATAAGTGCGTTGTGCATTAGACGCATTATCAAAGACAATGGTACCAAAGACATGACTGGTCTCGGTAGAAGAGACTTTGATATTTGTTCTCATTCTTCGTTCATCCAATGGTCCAATAGTAACAGCTTGGGGACGTTCCAAGATCTTTAAATCACCCATAGTAGCCAACTCCACAGTTAGGTTAGTCAAGGTATTGGGTGTACGATTAATAATCAACATCTCCAAGACAATATCATAATCATGAACTGTCACGGAAGCCTCAGCATAGACAGGATCACTATAACCCGTGAGTTGATAGATATGACGAAGTTTGCCAGCTTCTTCTAATGCACTGCTATCTTTACCAATAGCTCGAGAGATATCATCCGCATCCATAAGATCCATTTCAAGACCACCTTGAACGGCCAAAGATCGCAATTGACGGAACTGAATGAGATCGTCAGGTTGAGATGCTTTGCCTTTCTTGATAGAGTTCTCCAATTGCTGGTTCTTCACCACTTTCTCCTTCGCCACAAGATTACTATAAGCATCTTGGCAAGAACGCAAAAAGATGGGCTCGAGAATATCACGCAAAGCAGGATCCAACAAGACGCGACAGCATTGAGACAAACGATCGAGACAGTCAGCATGAACACCAACACGACCATTGCGTCTCGTTTCCGCCAAATGTCCAATACCTGATGCAACCAATAAAGTGTCCAATGTCAAGCGACCTGATTGCTCATCGGAAGGAGAGGTTTTCAGGACCAATTTAGTCAAAGCCACAGCCGCAACAGTACCAAGAAGGATATCACCCATGCAAATCAACTTGCGCATATGAGACATTTTCACATCCGTGTT
This sequence comes from Ochromonas danica, assembly GCA_015146655.1. Lineage (NCBI taxonomy): Eukaryota > Chrysophyceae > Chromulinales > Chromulinaceae > Ochromonas > Ochromonas danica. The sequence goes on along the minus strand of VKHL01000089.1, from coordinate 73,318 downwards.
AGTGTCTGCATTATGTACGGTCTCTTGGGATGTCACAGAAGCATAAGTGCCATCTGCCAGAACAATATTCTTCGTTACTAAAGTAGTTGCAGAAACCGCACTTTCTTCCGCGCGTTTACTTATAACAGTCTCACCATCCTTTAAAGAAGGGAAAGGAGCATCACCTACAAGAACTTTGATTGCTTCGAAAGCATCAAATAACATATTCTGTCCAGCAGAGGGGTCGATGGTGTCTGCATACTCACCAAGAACCCACAAGGCTACACGCATTGCATCACCATGTGTAATCTCATCCAAGTTGTCAATGACCTTGCGCAAGATGGAAGGACGGAAAGCAGGGTACTGCTCGACAATACTCTTCACACAGACCATGACATTATATCCTCCTTCACCAGATAAGAAATCCAAGAGCACCAAGACTACACTGTCTGCTACCTCCGCGAACTTAGTAGCACACTTATGAATAGTAGAGATCAAGGCATTCTTGTATTCTTCACTATGCTCCATCTCCGTCTCTTGGGCACGAATGACTTCTCTCTTCAACAGCAACATGACCTCTTCAATGTTTCGGGGAGATACCAAATCGACCGTCAAAGACAAGGTTTTCTTACAAATGGTAATATTGGGAGTGGAGAGAACACGTAGAATATCTAATAAAATCTCCTGCACGACCTTGTAATGGAACTTTCTCAACTCCGTCAAACGATCCAAAACAATGAGTTTCACATTGTTATCACTAGAAGTTGTCAAGATGGTTGCGTAAGTCTGGGCTGCAGCACGAACAGCTGTAGGAGCAGTTGATAAAGAAACTAAAGTCCATGCAGCTTCATAAGACACGGCAGTGCTATCGCTTTTCAACATGTCGAACAAGCAACGGACAAAGCGTGCCTTTTGATTGGGATCACGACGACAGACCTTTCTTGACAATTCCAAGACTAATAAAGCAAAGCCATCACCAAAGCTCTTAATATCATCTACATGGTTGGTCAGATAGTCAATAGCCATGGCCTCTGATTCATTGACCATAAATAAAAAAGCCATTCTACGTGATGATGAATCACTTTCTGTGGCGATCAACTTCTCGATAATCTCTGTTCCATCAGGTAGTAATTGCTCACCAAAATGATGATGAATACTGTAGGCAGCAAGGAAGGCATGTCGTCGTACATATGCATGACGATGTTCTAAGCATTGTTTAACAGAGGGAATGAGAGGTTCCAACAATTCAAACTCACGAACTTTACTCAAGAAGCGCAACATGGAGCCACGAACATATTCATTAGGACTGATAAGATCATTACGCAGAGCATTGCATACTAAGATCATCTCAGGTAATAGCTTGCCATCTGCTCCATATTTTGGAACAATTTCCCAGTAAAGCATCAAGGTCTTCTTGAGCTCATGATCATCTTGTGTGATACAGAATCTGTATACCAGACATATACATAGATCAGCAATGAGTACGAGGAGAGTGTATTTGAAAATAAGAACAACAACAACAACAACAACAACGACAATAACACAACAGAGGAAATAGAGGGCTTGCGGAGGGTTTGCTGTCATGGCAGGGACAGAAAATACAGACTACTAGACAGAAGACCTGACAGACTAGTAGACAGAGAGACTACTCGATATAGAGACAACTAGACAGAGCACTAGACAGAGACTGACAGAAAGAGAGAGAGAGAGTACTTACCGAATGACAGTCATGAGAACACGCGGCAAGTTCTCATTTGCCATTAATGCCAGAATCGCATTTTTCAAACCTCTATGAGAAGAAAATAGTAGCAATAGAAGAAGAAGAAGAAGAAGAAGAAGAAGAAGAGAATTAAACAGTAAGAGATGGTTCCATGGTTTGACGGAAGGAAGAAAAGGTGAAAACAGCAAAACAATCCTTCTCACCTGATCTTTAATTGAACATCACTGGATTCTAAATCTTTACAAATTTCTTCTTGAGTGACTGAAGAAGATCTTTCATTAAGAATAAGAAAAGTGCAATTTTTATCAATTGCAGAAGTCATCTTCGATGCTTTGAGGTGAAGATCGAGGGGATGAGGACGATGAGGTCTCTGCCCAACAACAAAGCCAAAGCCTTCGCCTTCCCACAGCACAGTGACACCGCACTGAGACTGAGAGACCATTCCATGGAATTCCATGGAAATCTCGACAATTTATTGGGGTCCCCTCCCATTATTGGGGTCCCCTCCCTGACATTAGACTTTTATAATGCAAAACCTTCAGTTTGAAATCAAATAATGCGGTTTTGAGGATCATTTCATCCCGCATTTTTTTCGAAATCCAAATCCGGAACTCTACTGATCAAGAATGTACTGGTTTTGGAGCACAATCAAATAGTTCATCCATGTGTGGAGAAAGTGCTCCTATCAAGGTGAAGAAGGGTGATTCACCAAAACGAAAAAAACTCAAATATATAATAAGATTCTATTTAAGCCCTACTAATGTACTTGCAATCAGCAGTGGAGACAACAATCTTCTCTCCCACTTCAATGAACATGGGCACATTAACAACAGCACCCGAGTTAAGAGTAGCAGGCTTCTGGCCACCAGTAGCAGTGTTGCCTTTGAAGTTAGGAGCAGTCTCAGCAACAGTATAAGTGACTTGCTGTGGAAGAACCACATCAATCACTTTACCATTAAATACACTCACTTGGCAGCTGAGGCCTTCCAGAAGAAGCTTCTCGTTCGAAATCATCGATTTGTCAATGCGTTCCTCTTCAAAAGTTTCCATATTCATAAAGCAAATGCTATTTCCGTCAGTGTAGGTATACTGCATGTCTGTCTTGGTCACTTCCGCCAATTGGATCGACTCTCCCGCGCGGAATGTGCGCTCCTGCACACTGCCGTTAGTCAAGTTCTTAATCTTAGTACGCACGAATGCAGATCCTTTGCCAGGCTTCACATGAAGAAACTCCATTAATCTCACAGGAACGCCATCTGCAAGCAAGACAAGCAAGAGATAACATGAGAAGATGCACTCCAAGGCTCATACAGAACCAGCCAAGTAAATCCATGCATTCTCCATGGGTACACTAGCAAGAATCAATGCAGTCTATTACCGATCTCAAAGGTCATGCCATTCTTGAAGTCTGCAGTGGTCGCCCCTAAGACAGTCTTGGAGAGCAAATTCTTGCCAAATCTTGACACAGAATTTAATCTAAAAGCTGAAGTTGGGATGGTTGACAACAAAATAACAACAATTGCCAAAAATACTCCAGAATACATTGTAATAGTTATTAATGGAGATGAATGGCAAGGACGATGATGATGATCTCAATCATCAACAACTCGCCCGCCAGCAGAGCAACGACGCACGAATTGGCCATTTCCGTAGTTCCGTACTTTCGTATTTCAGTACTTTTGTATTTTCACATCAGGCGGTACGAATATTCGAAAACCGAAAAGACCCCCCATCAGCGGAGTTGTGGAGTGGTGGGGTGACTCCCTCGCTATGGACAACAAGATAGAGAACCTTGTTTGCTATCACGCCGGCAATTGTCTTGTTATTTTAGCTTGACTTGTTTCAACTTCTTAAAGAAAATGCTTACAAGATTTGCTAAAAAGGTACAAAAAATTAAAAATTGTTTTGTTGTGGTTTTTGTTGTTGTTTTGCCAAGTAGACGATGGAGTGCAGCAGACAGACGGCAACTCAACCTCTATCTCTTCTATTTATCAGATCTCCTTATCAAATAAATTTGCTCATGCAATATATTCTTAATGCTTCATTTTAGGGTCTGAAGACCTCTCTTCGTTCTCTTTCCAATGGCCCTGTCATCCCACCTTTTGCTGCCTCTGCACCCGTCACTGAGGTGACCAAGCTCGGCAATGGTGTGCGCGTTGCTTCTGAGGTAGGATAGCTTAATAAAATTTAAAGATGTATTTTTGGAAGGTAATGGACGGTGTGGTGTGTTAAACAGACTGCCTATGGTGAGACTGCCGCTATTGGTGTCTGGATTGATGCTGGCAGCAGATATGAGACTGCCCAGAACAACGGTGCTGCTCACTTCCTTGAGCACATGGCCTTCAAGGGTACCAAGAACAGGACTCAAGTTCAGCTGGAGAAGGAGATTGAGAACATGGGTGGTCACTTGAACGCCTACACCTCCAGAGAGCAGACTGTCTATTATGCTCGTGTTTTCAAGAATGATGTGCCTAAGGCCGTTGAGATCTTGGCTGATATCTTGCAGAATGCTACTTTGGATGAGGCTGCTATCGCCAGAGAGCGTGATGTGATCCTTCGTGAGAGTGTGGAGGTGGGCAAGCAATACGAAGAGGTCATCCTCGATGAGCTCCATGCTACTGCTTTCCAAGGCACTGGCTTGGGTAGAACCATCTTAGGCCCCAATGAGAACATCCGCAACCTTTCTCGCACTGATCTTCAGAACTACATCGACACTCACTACACCGCTGATCGCTTCGTGATTGCTGCAGCTGGTGCTGTGGATCACAAGCAGCTTGTGGACCTCACCAACAAGCACTTCGGTGGCCTGAAGACTGGCAATGGCCTTGTGAAGGCTGATCCTGTCTTTTTCACTGGCTCTGACAAGAGAATCCGCTATGATAGCATGAAGGTAAGCGATGAGTTGGGATAGTATAGCATAGTATGTATGTTGTTGGTAAAGCTAGGCTGGGGATAGCCTATTATCCTGGATATATAATGGCGGAGTACGTTGATGATCATGTTCCCATATTACAGACCTGTTCTGAATGGGTGTCATAATGAACGACATAGAACATGCACCACTATCTGAGTACAAGCTATTGTGTGTGATTGATTGTTATTATGTTGGGTGCTGTGTGATATATATAAGATCGTTGATGTTCTGTGTGATGATGCTGATTGTGTGTTTTGATGTGATGAATAGGAAGCTCACATTGCTTTGGCCTTCGAGGGAGCTTCTTGGACCTCTGAGTACTCCTTCCCTTTGATGTTGATGCAGACCATTCTGGGTTCTTGGGATCGCACCTCTGCTGCTGGTAGAAATGCTGGTTCGAAGTTGGCTGTGGATGTTGCTGAGAACGACTTGGCTCACTCCTTCATGACCTTCAACACTTGCTATAAGGACACTGGTCTCTTCGGTATTTACTTGACTGCCCCTGATAACAAGCTCGACGATGCCATGTGGTACACATTGAGCAACCTTGTCCGTCTCACTCACAATGTCACTGAGGATGAGGTTCAGAGAGCTAAGACTCAACTCAAGGCTAACATGTTGATCCAGTTGGATTCCTTTTCCAACATTGCTGAGGACATTGGTCGCCAGATGCTCACCTATGGCCGCAGAATCTCTAATGCTGAGCTCTTTGCTCGCATCGATGCCTTAACAGTTGATGACGTGAAGAAGACTGCTAACAAGTTCATCAACGACGAAGACCATGCTTTGGCCGCCATTGGTCCAATCTATGAGTTGCCTGACTACAACTGGATCCGCAGAAGATCTTACTGGCATAGATATTAAACTTGTAATAGTTGATCCGATGAGGAGTGGTAGTGGTTGTCGTCGTCTAATTAGTTGTAAAGGTTGATGATACACTGTTACTTTGCTCACTGTCTTCTCCGTTATTTTGCTGGTCCAACTCTGTAACTTGTTTTGTTAGCCACGACTGTCTGTCCTTGTTAAAGACAACTAACTCGTGTTGATTATTGCAAACTCCATGGCCAGGAGCCTCAAGTGCACTAATTCTTAGTTCAGTTTGCTATACATCCACTCGGACTCATCATTCGCATCCATCAAAAACTGTTCCCGACATTACCGCATGAATGTTGATTGAAGTAGCAATTGAGCAATGAGCGAGTGGAATCTCTGTGGAATCCATGGAATGAAGACCAATCCATGGATTCCATGTAAATGGGATTTAAAATTGACATTACAACATACTTGTAGTAGTAATCATTAACATCCAAGCACTCAATATATATTCTTCTTTTAGTACTCATATTAACATACCATTATTATTACACTATCTAACGTTAAGCCAACCTGCTAATTTGAGTCTAGAGACGGGAACTTGCATTCCATTGGATTGGAAGCACGATTGCGAGGAGGAGGTGAGAAGACAGTAGAGTGACCACCACTTGATTTCCACAGAAATAGACTGCAATCAGCAGATCTAGACTACTCTGAGAAGATCAGACAGCTCATCTTTATCTTCCTTTATTAGTCATTCTCTTTGTCAACGAGAAGGTTTCAAAAACATTTCTTCTGTAAGACAAACAAACAACAACAACAACAACAACAACAACAACAAGCAAACAGATCAGATAGATTGACTGACTGACAGAGACCATCTCTCACTCTCACCCTTTTCTCCTCTTGTATTTGGTAAGAACAATTCTATTCATCCTCTCATAGTCTTGTAAAATAATAATGACAATCACAATGACAATCACAATGATGATGATAATCTAGAAGCTTTAGCTAATACTACCAGTAGTATACCCCCAGTATATCATGTGGGAATGGTTGTTTGGATCGCCTGACATTCTCATCCCAAAAGACCACAGTCTCTATGACAAATCCTCTTGGTTAGGTCGTATCTTCTTTCTTTGGATTAATCCTCTCATCTTATTAGGATATAATCGTCCTTTAGAAGCATCTGATATTCCTCCTGTACCACATGATTTCCGTGCTAGTTATGTTTTGAAACAATTTAAAATAGCTTGGGGAAAAGAAATCCAAAAGAAAGGAGAACATGCTAATGTTGGTAATGCAATGTTTCATGCATTTAATCGAGATATTCTGTCTTCTTCTATCTTCTTTATTCCTTATGTTGGTATCATGTTAATGCAACCTTACTTTGTCAGTGATATTCTCTCTTATCTTGCTGGTTCTTCAGATGAAAGTACTTATGGTATAAAGAATGGATTTGCTTTAGTATGTGTCTTTGGTTTCATTTGTATATTGAATGGTATTGTACAAAGTATAAGTTTCTATTATATCTCCTTATCTGGTATGCAAATGAAAATTGCCACAATTGCAGCTGTCTTTGATAAGTCTTTACGATTATCTAGTACTTCCAGAGCAAAGTATACGATGGGAGAGAAGGTTACTATGATCAGTGCAGATGCCGAACGTGTTTGGTATGGTGTAATCTTTGTGAATTGGATTTGGGCTGGACCGATTATGGCGATTGTTGCTATGGCTTTATTAATTGATAATGTTGGTGTAGCAGCGGTTGTAGCCTTTATTGTCATGTTAATTATCATTGTGATACAAGGTTATGTTGGTAAACAAATTGGTGCTGTACGATCTAAACAAATGCGATTTACAGATGAACGAACAAAATTGATTAATGAATCATTACAAGGTATTCGTATTTTAAAGTTTTATGCTTGGGAAAGTGCTACTGCACATCGTATTGAACATATTCGTGCTCAAGAAGTAAAACATTTGACAAAGTTTCAATTGTTAAAGATGATTAACACGATCATCATGTTTGTAGGTCCTATTGTGATTGCCTTTTCGTTGTTTATGGTTCATATTGGCATGGGTGGGAAGTTGACAGTCTCTCGTGTCTATACCCTCTATGCTCTGCTCAATGTCATTCGCATGCCATTTAGTATTACTCCCATGGCCTTTGCTAGCTGGCAAGAGTCACGTGTTTCATTACGTCGTATTTCAAAGTATCTCTTACTGGAAGAAGAGGATCAACGACCACTTCTCACAGATGCACCTGCTAATGCTAATGCTAATGCTACTACCACTGCTACTGCTTCCCATCAAGAAGAGGTTCGTAATGGTAATGATCTAGAGCAGAGTAACGAAGAGAATGACAAGGAAAGCTATCCCTTGCTGTCTCTTCCTTCAGGACATGTTGTAAATGAGAAAGGCAAGAAGAAGTTGTTAATCTCTATCAAAGATGCTTCTTTTGCTTGGGATGGTCAAACAGAATCATATGCTTTATCTAACATCTCATTGGATGTGTTCGCATCAGATTTCATTGCAATTGTAGGATCTGTTGGTAGTGGTAAGACTTCATTAATCTCTGCTATATTAGGTCAAATGATAACACGAGAAGGATCATTAGAAACATTTAATACACGTATTGCTTATGTTGCACAAGAACATTGGATTTGTAATACAAGTCTCCATCAAAATGTCTTATTTAACTCTACTTTACATGAGAATGAATATATTGATACGATTGATCATTCTCAGATGACGAATGATCTCTTAGTCTTACCTAATGCTGACTATACTTATATAGGAGAAAGAGGATTAAATCTGTCAGGAGGACAAAAGGCTAGAGTCTCTATAGCACGTGCACTTTATGCAGGATATCATCTACCATTACATTATGAAACATTCATACAAAATCTATCAGAAGAGACGAAGAAAGTCTCTCCACCTTCTTCATCACCATCACCCATTGAATTGTATATCTTTGATGATGCCTTAGCAAGTGTAGATGTTCATGTTGGTAAGGCATTATTCCAACAAGCTATTACCTCATCACATTTAGAAGATAAAGCTAAGATAGTTTGTCTATCTAGTAACTATCATTATCTACCTTATTTTCAAAAGATTATTGTATTGAAAGATGGACAAATTCATCGTGTAGGAGATTATCAAAGTATTATAGAAGAATATCCTGAATATGCTCTTGGTCTTAACAATTCCTCTAAAAACAACAATAACAATGAGATCAATAATAATAACAACAACAACGACGACGACGTGGACAGCCTTGCCAAGGCCATGCAACAACAACAACGAGAACAACAACGAGAAGAAGAGGATGGTAAAGACAATGATGATGATGATGATGATGATGATGATCTAACAAAGGGAAAGTCATTGTTTCGAGCTAATTATGAAACAATTGAACAAAAGCGTCATCATGCACAAGATCTCATGACAGCAGAGGATCGAGAGAAAGGTGCCGTTGCCTTCTCCACCTATGTGGAGTACTTCTCCAATGCCTTTACCTTCTTTGCACATTTCTTAGCACAACGACGACAAAGGCGACGAGAACGTGGTAATGGTAATGGTAGTAATTGGGAGAATCGTTTGAAGAAAGTCAATGAAGCGAATATTAATCGTCATTATGAACAACAAGGCAATCAGATTGTTATCCATCATCATCATCATCACCACCACCATAGCCACTATCATCATCATCATCATACGCAGTATGGAAAGAATAGACAAGAAGAAGAGAAGGTGAAGGAACAACAAGAACGAGGAGGAGATGACGAGGATGATGAGGAAGGTCAAGGGAAATGGTTTTATTGGAATGATCAACAAGTGAAAGGATTTATTGTAGGCTTGCTAATCTTTGCTCTCTTCTCTCTATCTCAAGGAACACGTGTCTTATGTGACTTATGGGTTGGTTATTGGGCAGAAGATGAACAAGGAATTGCCAAATATAAATATTCATATGACTTTTATAAAGTCTATTTCATTGTATTAACATGGGGGACTGTATTAATAACAGTATTAAGATCTCTTCTCTTTGTCTTTGTCTGTCTTGGATCATCTTATTCTTTACATCAAACATTATTAATTAATGTCTTTAATGCACCGATTAATCTCTATTTTGATATTACACCTATGGGAAGAATTTTAAATCGATTTACAAAAGATTTTGATAATTTAGATGCTTTATTACCAGATTTCTTCTTACAAACATTACAAAATTGTTTTGCTGTGTTAGCAATTGTTATCGTTTGTTTAACATCATCAACTTATTTCATTATCTTATTCATTCCATTATGTTTTATCTTTCTTATTATACAAAACTTCTTTCGTAAATCATCACGTGAAATGAAACGTTTAGATAATATATCACGTTCACCTATTTATTCATTATTTACAGAAATCTTACAAGGATTAACAACAATTAAAGCCTTTCAATATACAGAGATTTTTACATTGAAATTTAATCATTTGATTAATCAACATATTGGAAATTTCTTTGTCTTTTGGTTTGCTTCACGTTGGCTTGCCTTACGATTAGATTTAATTTCTAATATGTGTACTTTCTTTGTTGCCATTCTTGCTGCTATTTTAAAAGAATCAGGTAATTCAACCAATAGTAATCTAATTGGTATTGCATTAGTCTATTCTTTACAATTGACAGCATTATTACAATGGACAGTTCGTATGACAATTGAAACAGAAACAAATATGACATCTGTTGAAAGATTACTTGTTTTCAAGAATATTCTTCATGAGAAAGTCATTTGTAAATCATATGAATCACCTCTAATCAATGATGATGAGAATAACAATAGTATAACAGATAAGATTGATAATGAACAAGTGGCGTTAGAAGAAGGCGTTGAAACAGAAGCATCAGATGAAATGATCACATCATATCCTTTAGATCAACTTGTCCATTGGCCACAACATGGTCATCTTATTTTACAAAATGTCTTTCTTAAATATCGTCCTGATCTTCCATATGTACTAAATGGATTAAATTTGAAAATTCCTGGTGGATCTAAAGTTGGTATTTGTGGACGAACAGCTGCAGGAAAGAGTTCTCTTATGTTAGCACTCTTTCGAATTGTTGAAATTGATTCATCATCTACGATTGAAATTGATGGTGTTAATATTCAATCTATTCCATTACATATCTTACGTTCACAAATTACGATTATACCACAAGATCCTTTTATGTTTTCTGGAACATTAAGAGAGAATTTAGATCCTTTTGATCAATATCAAGATGATGAGATTTTAGAAGCATTAGCACGTGTTCATTTATTAGATGATGTAATGAATAAGTTTCCTAATCAATTACAATGTAATATATCTGAACGTGGTGAAAATATTTCTGTTGGACAAAGACAATTGATTTGTATTGCACGTGCTTTATTAAGGAAGTCTAAAGTTATTGTCATGGATGAGGTAAGTAATACCTTGTCTTGTCTTGTCTTGACCTGCTATTGTTCTCATTGTTATCATAATTGTGTTTGTTTGTTGTTGTTTGGTGTGGCTGGGGGAATAGGCAACGGCTAGTGTGGATAGTCTAACAGATGCCAAGATTCAACGTACGATTCGTGAAGAATTCAAAGATTGTACAGTGTTAACTATTGCTCATCGTCTAGAAACTATTGCAGACTATGACCTTGTCGTTGTTATGGCTTATGGGAAAGTTGCTGAAGTTGGCACTCCAATGGAATTATTGCGAGACGGAGAAAATGAGAAAGATGCCTTATCCTCCTCCCCTCGTCTCTTTAAAGGCTTTATTGATGAATTAGGTGATGATCGTAAAGCAGCATTTATGGATGTTGTACGTAATCGACACGAGGAGACCCTCAGACATCATCAACATGATCAACATCATCATCATGGTGAGCATCATACACACATCTAAGCTCCTCATGATCTCATTGCTACAACACATCACATCTCATTGTAAGTAGTGGTAGTCTAGCAGTAGTCTAGTAGTAGTCTAGCAGTAGTCATTGTAGAATAGATTATCAAATGGTTTGATGGATTGATTATTCTTGGATTTGGTTGATTTGCTTCTGCTTGCCTGCTGTTGCTTCCTCTCCTTTGAATGAATAATCTCATCAAACAAACAATATACAGTAGTTTGCTTATTATTATTATTATTATTATTATTATCAACATGGTCATAATGGAGACCTTGCTGGTCTTACAGTATTGTTAGGATAAGGTATTACAGTCATATTGTCATATCATACTATCATAGTCATAACAAAGAATGATCAATTAGCTAGCTAAACTAACCTAGTACTACTACTACTATTACTAATGCTAATACTTGTGTACTACTAGATCTACAGTAGTGGGATTACAAGTACTAGTACAAGTACTAGTAGTAGTAGTATTATTAGTATTACAAGTATTATTATTTATTATTTATTTAATATTTTATGTTATACGTTGTAATTGTTATTGCAGGTAGACCATGCCTGATGATCACAACAACAACAACATGAACAACAACATGAACAACAACAACAATAACGGCAGGTAGCAAGCAAAGGAAAGATTCAAACCTAACCCTAACCTAGTTATAGACTCGGTCTAGTAGTAATATACCCTAACCTAACCTAACCTAGCCTATTCCTATAGTAATAGGCGATGTATACAACAATCAGCGTGTAGACTAGACTAGTGTGATGTGATTAGATCGCGAGGTTGACTGGGGCTGTCCTTTAATCTTCTATTAAATGACGACACACTCCTCCTCTGCTTGACTTCTTCTTCTTCTTCCCTATCTTGTAACTACAATTGCAACAACCAACCAACCTCGTACAGACACTACAGTATGATAAATTTACTACAGTAGTCTAGAGTGATGACATGTCTAGAGTAGTCTACTGCACTGTAGTGTAGGTCATCCTCAAAACAGTCCTCCTCCCCAGAAGCCTTTCTTCTCCATTTTCACTGTTTTCTCTTTCAATAACTGTTTGATCTCCTCAGACCCTGTCAAATGGACTACTGGGATGCCATTCTAATCAAAGAGACAACAGGCATATGCATTATTAATTAGATCGTTCATGTCCAGCAGGAGAAGGAAGTAATGGAAAGAGATTGCTTACCCATTGGCATTTGTTCACGTCTATTCGACTATCTGACAAGAAGACCTTTACCACCTCGACTTGTCCCATTACACAGGCTAGGAAGAGGGGAGACATTCCAAACTAATCCACCAAACAAAACACTGCATTCTTAGCACATAACAGATTGGAAGCCAATGCATTGAATCAGTCTTACCATCCCCACCTTGTCTACATCAACTCGATTGTCAGCTAGCAAGACCTTCACTGTGTCCACAGAACCCAGGAAAATCGCAACAAACAAGGCAGAAAAACCATCCTAGACAATATGTAGCAGATTGGAAAGAGTATTAGTACCATCCTATCCTATCCTACCAGCAGGTCTAGACCAACAAAACCTTCATAACATCAGATGCAATCGCGCTGGCAATGTCGAGAGCAGATCCAATCGCGCTGGCAATGTCGAGAGCAGGTCCATTCGCGCTGGCAATCCATCCATCCTAATCACAACAAACAAACAAACATACACACACACAATAGCAAAGATGAGGTTAGACTACAACGTGAGATAGAGTGTTAACACACAGTTTACCTTGGTTTTTCTGTTGACATCGACATCACTACTAGATAACAATACTTTGACAACCTCAGTACGGCCCACAGCACATGCTGCAATGAGTGGAGTCATTCCTTTCTACAAACAAACAAAGAGCAAGAGCACATGAAGAACACGTCTTATTAGACCGTCAAGTCAGTCACTCACCTCATCCACCTGGTTTACATCAACTCGTCTATCAGACAGCAATACCTTCACAACGTCTGCAGAAGCAGCAAAGAGTGGACTCCAGCCATTCTAATGACACAGACAGACAGAAACCATGAGATTAACACGATAAACAGTCTGAGTCTTAACAAGGCAATAGTTTACTTTGTTGGCCTTGTTAATGTCCACTCGACTGTCTGACAACAAGAGCTTCACCACTTCTACACGCCCTTTATAACAGGATTTATAAAACGCTGTTGCGCCATCCTACACCGCGAGAACCACATTAACACAATCTCTCTAACCATATACCACCATGTTATACCATGTACACTTACCACATCAACTCTATTCACATCCACACGTTTATCTGACAACAAGACCTTCACCACTTCTACACGTCCTTCATAACAGGATGTATAAAACGCTGTTGCCCCATCCTACACCGCGAGAACTGCATTAACACAATCTCCCTAACCATATACCACCATGTTATACCATGTACACTTACCACATCCACTCTATTCACATCCACACGTTTATCTGACAACAAGACCTTCACAACCTCAACATGACCATCTCGACTAGCAGCATGGAGAGGAGTAACTCCTAACTACATGACATGACAACAAACCTCTATGACCATGTGTGGCTAAGGAATAGAATGGATCGACTTACTCTCCTGGCTTTGTTTACATCGACACGAGCATCAGACAATAAGAGTTTCACCACGTCGATGTAACCACACTGACTGGCAGTATAGAGTGGAGAAAGATCGTTCTATTATGGAAGTCATCAACTGTCAACCAATCTGTTGCTACTATGTATCAGTTGGAGAATGATGTGTACACTTACTAGTTCACTTTGATTGATATCCACTCGTTCATCTGATAGCAAAGCTTGTACAACTTTTGCATGACCTTGAAAGCAAGCCAAATAGAGAGCAGTCCATTCGATCTAATCAAACAACAGTCTCATTACAAACTAGTACATTCACCCCGTAGCTATCAACGGTCACTTACCAACGACACCGTCTGGTTGACTTGGATGTCTGGATGTTGTAACAACAACTTGACGAAGTCATGATGACCTCTAGATGCTGAGATGTGTAATACCGTCGCACCCTAAATAGCGTGACCAAACAAGCAATACCATACCATTCAATTCAATTCAATCAATGCGCAGCAGAGACATGTCGGCTGTACCTGCTTTCTCCTGCCCCATGGTGCTTCAATAAGGTCAGCAGTATAACCACGATTGATATCACTTGCTGGGATGATGCGATCGATCCCTCCACCACAAGCTTCCAACTGTCTCTTTATTAATGTGACATCTCCACACTCAGCCATCCGTCGCAATTGTTTCTTTATTGTCTGGAAGAGAACCAGTTGATCTTCTTCAGCTTTCTTGACCAATCTTTGTCTTATAACATCTATCATTTCCATTGAGATTCCCTCTTCTTGTAATGGTTTGATCTTTTTTAAAACACTTTTCAGCCTGTTGTCTTTATATTTGTTCTCACCAATTGCTCTCAATTGCTGCACTTCTTGGAGTTGTTGTAGAAAGACTCCATTCACTGAGTCATGTGCTTGTAAGTCTTTCGAGCATCCTAATAGTCTCAACAGCTCCATTGCCTCATTGGAGGATAATGAGGACAAGGCAGTCATCATCATCTTCGACTCTTGGCCTTGTGGAGAAGAAGGAGAAGGTTTGGAAGAGGATGACAATGGAGGTGAGGTGGAGGACGAGGCAGAAGGAGATGGTTCTTCGGATTCATTGCTTGTATGTGAAGCAGATTTCGTTTTCTTTCTGCCAGAGGGTGTCTTTGTTGTTGTTTTGACAGTGTCGCTGGTTATTACATCATCTCCTTTCCTTGATGTCTTTGCTTTCTCTCGAGGAGGACGACCTCCTCTTCCAGCACTACCACTACCACTACCACTAGTATCACCAGCAGTGTTAGTAGTAGCAGTGGTAGCACTGGCACTAGCAGAGGGGGTAGTAGTGGTAGTGGTTGGCTCCGTTTTCGGTTTGGCTTGACGACGCACAGGTCGCGGTGGCTTGTCTGATAAGTGAGGAAGAGAAGCAGTGAGCCCAGCTTCTCCTTTTCCTGCTTGACCAGACTCGCTCAAAAAGAGCACACCGGCGGTCCATTGCTTTTCGACCGCAGCAGACATTCCCAGCCAGCGGGGCAGGACAGCCTCAGTGACAGCCACAGCCCAGGCCACAGCTTTGCTGTTCTTCCAAGCCTCCACCGCCAGCACCGCCTCTCCACTGCCTGCTGGAAGTGCCAGAGAGAAAGTGGGGTGGTGGTGATAACAGCGGCAATGACTGGATAACAACAAAGTCTTTGCTGTGCTTTGCTTTGAAAAGACTTTAAAGAGCATTTAGAAGAGAGTAAGATTCCAGCAGAGTTCACCACTACAATCACAGAGTGTGTGTATAGCAATCAGAAAGCAATCAGACCAAACAATCTCAATCGAATTAAATCAATCACAAACATCAACAGATTGACTTTAACTTAACAAGTACTGTATGGAAAACAATTCAATTCCATGGAATCAATTATCTTCGTCATCTTCGTTTAAATTACTCTTGTCACTCTATCTTCTAAAGCTGTCTTGCACGAGATGATCTCACAGACTGCAATGCCATGGATCTCTCCATCATATTGCCGAGACATGAGAAGGAACAAATTTATGAAGCATTCTAACTTATTGACTTTTGTGAATTTAAGTGATAATTCGAAGTCAGAACATGCACAAACACAAAGTCCAGATGACTATTAATGATGATGACAAAGTGAGATAAAAACCCTGGCGAACGAACAGGGACAGATTTGTCCTTGGCAAGGCCCATCAGCAGCATATTAATCCCGTGTACTTGGATACTCGTTGTAGCATGTCTACACTTTTTGCATGTGCTGTTAACGTAGACTGGCAACTAGTCTAATCCCAGCAAAAAGTGAGATAACAATTGATTGCGATCTGCTGTTGTGGTGTACACCACGCATGTTTTGACATCAACTGGTTCTTTAAACAGCCTTGTGACTTACTGGGATAAGCTCTATCACATCAAAACAACAATCTTGATTAGAGCCACAATAACAGAGCAACCAACACATCCGTACAAGAACAACAACAAGAGAAGAGGAGGCAAAGGGTGGAGAAGGCAGCAGTAAAGGAAAGGCTCTCAGGAAGAACGCAGCGATGCATATTTGGTAATCATGGCGTCCGTGATGGACACTAAGCTACAGCCAAAAGTTTCCTTCATCACTGAGCCTTTTCTTCCCCCACCCTCTCTGGACCTCCTCTCTCTCAGCACGCGTAGCAGATATTAGCATGAGATAAGATGACAACCCTCCACTCACCCATTACAGTCAGTCAGTGACTTGCCCACCCACCGCGTGTGATACACAGCTGGCCAGTCGTGGTTAGTCTAAGAAACAGCAAAAGAAGAGATTAATGACGTAATGCACACACAAGTCAATTCTATTACAGCAGGTCAGGGTAGGGTAAGGTAGGGTAGGGCAGGCAGGAGGGGGAGCAGTCAGTCAAATACTGCAAATGGTGTGTTTCATGTAAATCCCTTATCTAGTTCCATCTCATCGAGTAGCCGTCACAAAGGACTGCACTCTCTACCAGATGAACTGTTTGAATCATTAACACCTTTCTCTCTCTGCCCCCACACAGACTAACTCCATGGCACTGACCCCCAGCCCTTCCCACCAACACACACCAGACTATGGTTCATTCACTCACCTAATTGGATGCTGAGGCACACTCAGCCTATCTCTCCATCGCTCAAGTTAATCCCCGGTCCAGCTCTCACAACATCTTAGTCTCTTCCATCTGATAAAAGTCTACAGAGATGGTGTGATTTGATTGTGTCGAGCAAGCAAGCAGTGCTTGTTTGTGGTGGAGAGTGATCAGGCCAAATCTAGCCTTCAAGCTTTCTAGCTTTCTGGCCATCTAGCACAGACATAGTCTCTAGGGGTGGTACAGCAAGTTGTAAGTAGTCTGTGTGTAGAGACTATACAGTACTAAACACTACATAAAAAATTGTACTATTAAGGTTGATCATATAGTTTTCATACTTCAAATACATCATCAATATGAAGAATGTGATTATTCTGTTAAACTAGGAATTAGCATTATCTATCTTCTACAAGAGATATCATGACACTTTTCATACTCTCAGTCACCTCGTTAGTCAGTCTGAATGATCAACTTGCGCTTCTTCTCAGCTGTCTCCTGCTTCTTCTTACCCAGTCGGATCATCAGCACTCCTTCCTTGTAACTCGTCTGTGTCTGGTCACAGTCTGCATTACCTGGCAAGCGGATCCTCCTCTGTACCTTGCCAATGACGCGCTCCACACTGTGTGCCTTGTCTTTCTTATCATCGAAGAGTGCCTTGCGCTCTGCCTGGATGGTGAGAATGGATGCCTTCTCTCCCGCCTGCAGAGAGATGTCAATGTCTTGGGGAGGGATGCCAGGGAGGTCCATGTGTATGAGGTAGGCATCATCAGTCTCAATGAGGTCAGTTGACATGAAAGCAGCCGCAGGAAGTGTTGCGACGGTATTCGATGAAGGCCCCTCCTCCTCCACCACCTCCTCCTGCTCCTGCTGCACTACAGCTTTCTCCTTATTAGCTTGTGGTTGAAGTCTGCGTCGCTTGTTTTTCTGGCGGTATTCTCTTAGGAAGGGAGCGAAGAGGTCGTCCCAGTATTCATCCTGGAAGAACAAATCCTGGAAAGGGTGGAATGATGAGAAGAGTGAGTCGTGGTCTGATTGAAGTAGTGTTAGGTTCATCATGGTTTGGTCGATCTCTGAAAAAGGGCAACGAAGTCTCTTGTTTATCGTGTTGATGTTTAATTGTGACCACACCCAGACATGTCAACCTGCAACTGTTAACTTAAGCCGTGATAGGGGAGAGAAGGTTCCAGAAGCAGAGTTTGGTCTTCTGGAACCTTCCAGATGTCTGGGTCTGGTTTTCTGGAAGTCTGTCTCCATGTCAACATTGAACTCTTCTCTCTCGCAAAGTCCATAAATAAAACTCTTTGAACAGCGACCAATCCAACCAATTAACAAGCATCGATCAATGTCCATTATACTCTATCGCGATAGCAAAAGCTTTCCCAAAGCCAAGAAAACGCCCACTCATCTAGTTATTATTCGCCCTCGATTAGTCAATAGTCAACTGGTCACGAAGACGACCAACTCAGAGGGCCAAGATTCTTCCAGGCCTTTCTATTACCTGCCACCAACTGACCTCATTGAGACTGATGATGCCTACCTCATACACATGGACCTCCCTGGCATCCCTCCCCAAGACATTGACATCTCTCTGCAGGCGGGAGAGAAGGCATCCATTCTCACCATCCAGGCAGAGCGCAAGGCACTCTTCGATGATAAGAAAGACAAGGCACACAGTGTGGAGCGCGTCATTGGCAAGGTACAGAGGAGGATCCGCTTGCCAGGTAATGCAGACTGTGACCAGACACAGACGAGTTACAAGGAAGGAGTGCTGATGATCCGACTGGGTAAGAAGAAGCAGGAGACAGCTGAGAAGAAGCGCAAGTTGATCATTCAGACTGAATGAGGGACATTTTGTCACGCTTGGCCACTATGCTTTGCACGGAAGTAGCCTTATATGATTGTAAATTAGACCTGTTGATGTTTAAATATGCATGAAAAAGTAAACATAAGAAATTTCATTGATAGCAACATCAAAGGCAAAAAACTCGGTACTATTGTACAGTGTATCATCAACCCTTACAACTAATTAGACGACGACAACCACTCCTCATCGGATCAACTATTACAAGTTTAATATCTATGCCAGTAAGATCTTCTGCGGATCCAGTTGTAGTCAGGCAACTCATAGATTGGACCAATGGCGGCCAAAGCATGGTCTTCGTCGTTGATGAACTTGTTAGCAGTCTTCTTCACGTCATCAACTGTTAAGGCATCGATGCGAGCAAAGAGCTCAGCATTAGAGATTCTGCGGCCATAGGTGAGCATCTGGCGACCAATGTCCTCAGCAATGTTGGAAAAGGAATCCAACTGGATCAACATGTTAGCCTTGAGTTGAGTCTTAGCTCTCTGAACCTCATCCTCAGTGACATTGTGAGTGAGACGGACAAGGTTGCTCAATGTGTACCACATGGCATCGTCGAGCTTGTTATCAGGGGCAGTCAAGTAAATACCGAAGAGACCAGTGTCCTTATAGCAAGTGTTGAAGGTCATGAAGGAGTGAGCCAAGTCGTTCTCAGCAACATCCACAGCCAACTTCGAACCAGCATTTCTACCAGCAGCAGAGGTGCGATCCCAAGAACCCAGAATGGTCTGCATCAACATCAAAGGGAAGGAGTACTCAGAGGTCCAAGAAGCTCCCTCGAAGGCCAAAGCAATGTGAGCTTCCTATTCATCACATCAAAACACACAATCAGCATCATCACACAGAACATCAACGATCTTATATATATCACACAGCACCCAACATAATAACAATCAATCACACACAATAGCTTGTACTCAGATAGTGGTGCATGTTCTATGTCGTTCATTATGACACCCATTCAGAACAGGTCTGTAATATGGGAACATGATCATCAACGTACTCCGCCATTATATATCCAGGATAATAGGCTATCCCCAGCCTAGCTTTACCAACAACATACATACTATGCTATACTATCCCAACTCATCGCTTACCTTCATGCTATCATAGCGAATGCCAGTCTCGAGGTCACCGAAGTGCTTGTTGGTGAGGTCCACAAGCTGCTTGTGATCCACAGCACCAGCTGCAGCAATCACGAAGCGATCAGCAGTGTAAGTGGGCTATCTGCGACGTAGTCATAATCAATCTCGATCACAACATCAGTGAGTGGATGAGAGATCGAGTTGGTTTGTGGTGGAATTTGATTGTGTCGCTTCTCCCTTCACCACCACACAGCACAAACACAAACACAAAACACTCGGCTGGTCAATTAAGTTGACATTCCATGGAAGAGCGCATGCTCCATGCTGGAAAGAATCAAGTCTGGGTGCTTTGCTAATGACGGTAAATCGTTTCGACACGTGATAAGAAGAGAAGTCACAAATAACGACGTATTGTGAACTTTTCCTTTAGATTGCTTCTTTTCGATGATAAAGCACGTAACTTCATGACGACAACAAGACAACAAAACTCACAAGTAAGCAAACATTAAAAAGCTTGTTTAATTCAACCTCATGGAGTCTACGGAGATATATAACGGGCATGGAATATAGATAGGTCTATTAAAGATACCAGAGAAGAGAGAATCAGCAAGAGAAAGTTCAAGACATAATAACTGCAATATACATAAAGGTGACAGTTGTACAGCAAAATAGACCAGAATCAATATCAAAGCAAAACTACGATCTAGAACGTCGGGACAAGCTGAACTTCAAGTGATGATCGACAATGCTTAACTATATGAATATCACAATCAAATACCACCAACACACAGCAAATAAACAATTATACAAGTTTTATAAATACTCAACAGGTTCGATCATGTATGGTCAACCATCCCAATCCGTGGAAAGCAATCTTTAATCAAACGAAGAAAAGCATCTAAAGTGAAAGGTTTGGGCATAAACCGATCCACACCAGCAGCAAAAGCTGCTGCAATCGTGTCTTCGTCCGAATTAGCAGACACACCGACTATCATAACTTTCCTCAAAGGTGAGCCCCGAAGGGAAGTTTGCTCAAGTTGTCGAATACGTTTCGTACTCTCCAAGCCATCCATAACAGGCATTTGAAGATCCATAAGAACAATATCGTAATAGAATAAGGGATTGTGAACGTGCGCAAAGCCAGTTTGCTCTTGATCACCATTCGATCGCAGCTTCTGCAGCAGTTCAGACCTTTCTTGCAATTGAATATGACGTTGAACTAAGGCGTCGATTGCATCTTGGCCATTCTCGGCCGTACTTACTCTACAACCAGTGCGTCGCAACATAATCGATGTTATCTTTATGATTGTGGGTGCGTCATCGACAATCAGCACCTCAAGCGGTCTGCTTTCCATTCCCTTCGTCTCCAGAATACGATCTGTGGTCACAATCTCCCTGCTTGACGGCTCACTCTGACTCCGAGCCGAATCCAATAGGTTCGATCGCGCACTTTCATCAAATCCAGGCCGAATAAATTTCAGTGCTTCCAGCTTTTGTAAGCTTCGACTGTGTTTGATCAACTGCTCCTCACTTAAGACAAAGTCAGGTCGATACGGGATAGAAAACCAGAACAATGATCCTTGATTTCCATCACGACGACCACGCATTCCATATCGACCTTTGATAGCCTCAATCCGCTTGGCGAGACTATACAGTCCTAATCCTGTTCCTCCAGCCAGGCGCTGAGTTTGTTGGAAGGGTTGGAAAAGGCTACGCTGCATAGCTGGAGGTACACCAATCCCCTCATCTTCCACTTGAAATATAAGATATCCTTGAGTACCAAAATCTACTGAGCTGACACTGGCATGATCCTCGATATCCGAAAAATCTCCATCTTCACATAGATCGCCACTATCCTCTAGATTGAATTCGCTTTTGCCTTTGTAAAGCATACGCAAAAGGACACCGCCTCTCGAAGAATACTTTACTGCATTGCTCAATAGACACAGAATATTTTCTTGTAGCCACTGCTTGTCTGTGATAACATGGGTAGCAACATGGCTATCAATAGAGCCATCAACCTCTAAACGAACACCTATCTTGTTTTGCACAGTCTGCATTATACTAAGCGGCAAAGACACTGCCTCTAATAATTCTACCGACTCATTCTTGGGCTGTAACTTTAGACTGTTACTAGCTTTAGTAGAATCCAAACAGCGATTGATGGCCATTGTCATGAAGCTGTTGGTGCAACGGATATGCTTTAAACAGTCCGAGATTTGCTTCGTAAGATGCAACATTTTCTGCATATCCTCTCCAGTTATTACACTATTTGCAACAGGCAAACATGCTTGCATGTCGTGCCAGAGCATTTCCATCAAGTCCATTCCATTGGTAAAAGAAGACAAAGGTGTCTTGAGGTCATGGGCAACATTTGCAATAGTGTGCTTTAACTCCCGTGTAAAATTTTCTGTTTGCTGCTTCTCTTTTTCGGTCAAAAAGAATTGTACCATAGTACGAGTATGAACATTAACAACTGTCCCCATCGTGCAGAGAAACCAGAAAAGCACCCCAGTAACAGCTGCTTGGGGTCTATCCAAAGTACATACAGTCCCCACCAATACAGCAAAACACACAAAAATAACAAAAAAGACGTATTCAATTTGGATTGCTGGAAGGTTCACTGCCAGAACTATAATGGCCATGAAGAGCCCACAAGCTTGATAGGTCATCATTTGAGCTTGAGAAATTCCTGATAGGCAATTATAGTACATCCAGAATCTTTCAAGCGAGTTCTCTTCTTCAGTTTCGCATTGTTGTAACAAATTCCTCTTGCAAAAGACAATTGTAAAGAATAGTATAGTGCAGGAAAAAATGACCACCCTTAGCGTGGATATAGAAGTAGAACAGAATGATGAACTGCAATCAGGCGAAACCATAGAAGGGGATAGAGAAAGAGGCATCGATTTGACAGGCAAAGATAAAGTGACACCAGCTAATTTAAGACAGCCAGTAGAACAGATAAAGCAACAACTTGCACTGAGACCGATACATATACAGATAAGCAGGACCACGGAGGTAACAATATCAGCAATATTATTCATAGCTTTTATCTCATCTATTGATGTTATAATAGTCAGTGGAGCAAGAATGAAAGCATAGATGATAGCAAGCAGAATCATAAAATGACTTGTCCGATATTCTTCTTGGTATTGATAGTATCTGGCTCTTATATCGGGGTCTATTATCCTGTAATACCAATTGAGGTGTTGCCGTATATCATCAAAAGTAAGCGCATGATGTGGGGATCGCCAAGAATCATCCACTTCAGATCTAATCTTTGCTGACATAACAGAAGAAGACTGCAAGAATGCCTCACACAAGAAGGACAATGCAATACGAACGGGGGATGATTCCCAGAGAGATGATGAGCAGTCAAGTAAGTCAGCAGTACCGAGTAGTCTTGCTGCTGCTCTTCTGTTTTCCATCTTCTGCCAGCTGTTCGTTGATTGGCTTGATATTCCGCTGACCTGCTGCTGCCCACCCACAGCCCAGCACCACAGCAGCAATGAGGAGGTGCGGTGAAGTTGAAGCGCATCCTCGTCACCACCACGCTGTCCCTGTCCATTCCATGGAAAAATCAGATGAATCTGGGCCAGTGGAGTATTGTATGGAAAAGATAGTCTAGAGTCTGTCAAAGAACTATGGAAACACACAAACAAAAGAAGAGCAGTCGAGAGAAGCTTGAAGTTCGAGGTTTAAAAATAAGCTTTGCATACACTCTATTAATTATTTTTTTCAAGCATTCAGTATTTCAACATCATTCAACAAGCTGGTCACAGTAACTTACAGTACTCACAGAGCATTTTCCAAACGTCTCTACAATATATGGCATTCTTCACAAACTGGACAGCTGTACAAGTTAGAACTTCTCGTTCGTAATCTTCTCCAAACGAACGATGATATGCTTGCCATAGGTATACTTGCGCAGCTGGTTAATATTGTCCTTCACGTAGCGCATAATCGCTGCACGCTGACGTTCATCACTCACGTCGATCACCTTTTGAACCACATAGTTGGCATAAGGATCACGCACCATGGATTCCAGGACGCAATGACCCTTGCTGTCAACCGGATTATTGATATCAAACGTAACATTGATGATCGTCCAAATCATCTCATCACGATCCTTCTTGCTAGCAAATTGCAGACATTTCTCCACAACATTGGAAGCAAATTTGTGCTGAGAAAAGTCCAGAAGGTTGGCTTGGACCTCACGAATCAGCGCGGCACGATCCTCTTCCCAACCATGCTGCATGACAAACTGGATGACGTAGTTGCCATAGCAATCCTGGACCAATTCTCCACAGCATTGCCGCAATTCCTCCAAAATTACAGCTTTCTGTGACTCAGTACAATGCTCAAGAATACGTTGCACGACACGACAACCATAAGGATGAGAAGAAAGCTCCTTCACTCTCCCCTGGAAAGCGGTGATAATAAACTGAATGCGAGAACTCAAGTATTGCGAGGACTCGTTTTCAGCGGCTTTAGCGGCTTTGCTCACCACCTCAATACACTTTTGAATAACATGATTGCCGTTAGAGTCATGAACACACTTGATCAACATCTACAATAAACGAGAGAGACAAGACAATTAGACGCACAACTGATGAAGAAATTGAAAGTAGCATTACCTGAGGGTTCTCAAACTCAGCGACCAACTCCACCAGACGCTCAGTACTGACATATTCTAATGCTTTCTGTACAACACGGCAGCCGTACATTTGCATCGACAACTGCACTGCCTGACCTCTAAGAAGCAATGCAAGGGCCTCGCATTGTTCTGGACTGCCATACTCAAAAATCTTTTGCAAGACATAATTTCCAAAAACATCCGTCATCAGCACTTGAGCCGATGGCATAATTTCTTCGAAGACCAACTGCTTTTCTGCCTCTGTGCAGATTTCCAATCTCTGCTGGATGAAACGGGAGCCATGCTGGTCTTGGCAAAAGGCAACCACATGACCAGCAAGATCACGCAAAGTCCACTGACGAGATTTGCCAAAAGTGGTGCGGAAGTCTTCTACCAGAGCATCGCGAGCCTGATTACTTCCACCATTGTTGTTACTCTTGTTTCCACGACCATTTTCACGATCTCCACGATGACCACGACCTTCACGATTATTGTCGCGGTGATGGTGGTGGTCTCTTCCTCCGCCTCGACCACCATTATTGTCGCCCCCACGAGCACCATGATCATTATTGCCTCCATCCATGCCACCATTGTTGTTATAACCACGCGAAGCGTTCATGTTGGACTGATTCGGATCAACAGGAGGCAAGTTATCGTTGCGAGGAGCCATTTGAGCAGGAGCCATAGCCATCATGCCATAACCTCCATTTGCAGCCGCACCGTTGTTCGCACCATTTGCTATAAGACAAAACTCAATTAGCACATTATCTGGAAGCAAAACGATGAGAGTATAAAAGAAAGCGTACCATACTGAGGAGGGAATAACATTCGATTGTTTGGATCATCACCCATACGAACTCCCGGCAAAACACCTTGCTGGCCAGAAATATACATAGCCATACTAGCAGCCTGATCATTGGGTTGTCCAGTCCAAAAGCCGGGATGGACTTGATTCGCCAAGTTCTGGTATTGCAGGAAGCCCCCTTGCATAGACAACAAGGCTTGCTGATCCGCGGCTCCCATCACGACTTGAGCAGCACCAACTGGCACACCGCCTTCCACAGCATTGGCAGTATACACAAACTCTTGGCCATAAGTCGTTCCGTTTGATGCTAACCAAGGAAAAAGAGAAGTCAGAAAATAACAACGGAAAAGTAACACGAAGATCTTACCTGGACGGTAGAAAACAGGTTGACCATTATTATTCACATAGAGAGGCTGCTGAGGATAATATGGAGCTTGTTGAGGGTTCAACTGAGTCATGGCAGGAACTTGACCGGACGGGAAATTGGTACCAAAAGCAGCCGCGGTGTTGTTTGCCATCATTGGATTGAAAGGGGATTGAAGAGGGTTAGAACCCATCATCATCGCAAGCTGCATATTTGGGTTAAAGCTATTCATCGCAGCAGGATTGCCGCCGAATTTTCCCAATGCACCGGTTAAATCTACAGCCGCAGGCAAATAAGCAGCAGGAACACCAGGATGACCTTTACCACATAATAATGATAAATTTTTATAATTGATTCAAGCGAATGGCACGATAATAAAGAACCTACCTCCGGAATTGGCCACATTTGGTGCGTTTCCATTGTTCAAAGAAAAACTCAGATCAGCCTCCCCGTTCATTCCCGCACTGCCTCCAAGCATCTTTTGACCAGCCACAAAAGCTGCTGGGTTACCCAATAAACCTGGCGCAGTTCCAACGCCAGGATTAGGAGAATGAAAGAATGAAGTTCCAGGGAGGCCATTCATTTGCCCAGCATGAAGGGGTGCGTATTGAGACAACATGTTTGCCTGCATGTTTGCATTCATCGTCTGAACTTCCTGAGGACCAACATAAAGCTTCTGCAATGATTTGGTGGCTTCTTCGAGCACATCTTCATTAGTAGCATTATTGGACATAAGACCAGGAAGTCTACTGGAGGCTAAAGAACCATCGTTTCCCGACGGAGCTGCCCCATCGTTTCCATTTGCCCCGTCCACAGGAGCCAAAAAGCCTTCTTAAAAATCACAATCAGCATGATTATGCTATACTATGAGTGAGAATATCAACCTTACCTGAAGAAGATCCTCCAAAGTCATTGAGATCTAAAGAACTCCGAGCTTGAGAAGCATCTGCCATGAGTGAGTTAAGAATATCACGAGGTAGCGCATTTTCCTCATTCAACAACGACAAAGAAGGAGGCTGCTGAGTCCCATCAGCAAAGAAAGAAGGAAAGCCATTGATCATTTCCTCGGTAGTCATGTCTTTTTTGAATGTGGGAATACGAGGATTCAAACGAGATGGTAGGTTTGGGTACTGAATGGCCCCATTTGCGTTAACGTCTGCTTCAGCTTGCTGAAATAAATCAAAATATATTATCATTAAATGAAAAAGAAAGTCAACATTGGTGAAGCACTTTAAGAAGAGGTCGACTCTTACCTCAAGATTGAACGTTGGCAGAACTGCTTCCGAAACCTGAACGCATCCATCAAAGCAACCACAAAATAGAAATCAACTCTAGACATAACTAGAGTTAAATTGATAACTTACATGTTCAGCTATCGCAGGAGCTGAAACACTACGTTGCAAAAAGGCTGGATGATTCGCAGCTTTCTTGTCCGCAAAAGTGGATGATGGATTCATTTCCTCCGCAGAATTTTCATTCATCATTGTTAATCTCCTCACTACTTTAAATGAAAAATAGAGAGGTATTTAAGGACAAGGATCGCTGACAACCTTCCACTTTTATCGGCGTCAAGCAAAGAAAGGCAAGGAGGACGAGGCTGCTGCCACGAATAAACAGCAGACCATCCCCATCATCAACACACAACACAACCCACACAGAGCAGAGAGGGCAGTCGCCAATGTCATGTTAACTAGCCTTTAACTTAACATAAACAAGTGTTTACACATTCGCATCACTTAAAAACGCGAATGTCTGGTTTGAAAATTATGATAGGTGCCGGGACAATCTATATAGATTATACTATAATGCCTATAGTAGAAATGCAACAATTGATTCAGTGAAAAAGATTCAAAGATTTTAATTTAGCTCGCTGGAAACAGATTCTATAAATCCTCATCAAAACAGATTCTTCTTAATGTCTTATGACATCAAAACCACAGGGGCCTAAAAGAAACAGAAAGAGGGATTAGAAAACGATCAGAAAGGCAAGTATATCCATCAACAAACAATATACATTTCCTTCATACGGCACATGCACCAGCCGAAGCTGATGCATGGCTTACTCGTCGTTTATCATCTCTAGTGGTCAGACCGCCCGACGGCAAGAAATTCATGAGGAAAACACAAACACAGCAAACATTAACATCACATACAAAGAGATGGCTCATTATCGCCTTCATTTCGGTTCATGGAACTCATTCTCTTGTATGGTTCTGTTTCTAGAACCAAGACCAATAATAGGTATGATTCTCCTGCAATCAGACCACCGGGTCAGAAGTTCAACCCATTGCGCGCAGGTCTCATAATCTCACCATCAAATATGTTGATGAGTGAGGAAGTTGGAGACCTGACACGCTCACCATGCAATTACACAATAAAGAGTAATTCGAAGGTGCAAACCTCGTTATCACGAAACAGTTATCAGGGAGAAAGAGCATCCCATCCAACCGATTGGATAGCGAGGCGAGAATGAGTTTAACGAGTCAGACCTTTTACTATATCTTTCAGTAATCATTGCCATCGCAGGATAACACACAAAACACATATCATACAACCTGGCACATTTCCTTCATACGGCACATGCACCAGCCGAAGCTGATGCTATGGCTTACTCGTCGTTTATCATCTCTAGTGGTCAGACCGCCCGACGGCAAGAAATTCATCAGGAAAGACAACCAGGCCAAGCATACAAATACAGCGTACAGAACAAGCTCTCTCAGAGGTGCAAATAAGCGCATGCGACAATTATGCTTCACAATTCATCAGAAACGGCGGAAGTTGTCGGTCATCATTGAGAACCAGTTCACAACACAGACAACACAGAAAGGGCGAGAGAAGAGATACCCTTGATATCTCGTACTCACCTATTATCGAGTGAAGGACTCAGACAGGAGGAAAGGGATTCATGTTGAAAATGCCTCTTCAAGGATGGCAACTCTCAACAAGCCGAGTCCAAACTCATCACCTATGATGAACAATCGAACGAGGTCATGGTTATGGGGTCATTCGATTGTGACCACACAGAGCAGCACAACATTAGGGAAGTTAACTTAACATCCTCCATGGAACTGCTGTATATTCCATGGAACTTCAGTGAGCAACCACTAACATCCCGACTTCTTTGTGTCCTCCATTTTCATGAATTTCTCATTTTAGTAGTATACACAACGCACCAGTTATCTAACATCTATCAACAGAGCAATACAACAAAGTTCATCAACCGATTAGCTCGGCCATAACCCCCCTAAGCTCAACAGACCACGCCACTACCACAGAATGATCAACACCTGCCAATATGGTTAGTAACAGAAGGCAACAATCTGCTGTACATTTCTCGCCACTTCCTTCTCTGTTGCCTTCTTCCAGACTACAGACCAGGCAGTCCACTAATACCATCCTGGCTTGGTCTTATACTCAAAGATATCATTGGCATAGATGGCAGCTACTTTCTTCTGGTGATAATGACTCTTTTCATAGAGCTCCTAATACCAAAGAGAGTCACCCTATACTGTAATACAGCACTAAGTACCACGGAAGTTAAGAGTGGTGACTCACCTGTTTCTTATTGGGATTGGTGGAGACAGTGGCATGGAGACAACTTTTCCAGTCCTCATAGAAAGGAATACAATCCTTCATACCACCATTCTCGTAGATATTAGCCAGTTGTTTGCCGCTATTCATACAGCTCGTATAGAAGCCCAACATGTCCATGCAGCTAGGAAACCCCTCGGAAGGAGATGACGGAGAGGAAGGAGGTAGTGATTGTAAATCTGATGGAAGAGAATCGCTCATTCTTCTTTCGGGAAAGATGTGATATGATTGGATGGATTAATTATGCCACCCATCCCCCCACCCAACGGAAAAACTGTTTCTTTGGGAGCTGGAAAAGCGGTTTCTCTTTCCCAGGTAAAAACGCGTTTCTTGGAGTGACATGCGTTTCTTCTGTGCTGCTCTGTTGGCAGTGGAGTGGTGAGGATCTTGTCAAAGAGAAGAAGAAAGCCAATTTAACAGGCAGACCTGTTGGAGACCTTCCGCTATACATTCAACTATCCTCTCAGCTGATTAAGTGATCAACTAACTAACTGACTCTTAGACTCGATTGCTTCCTCTCTAATTCAATCTTGTCCGCTTTCTTTTTCGGTCTTTCTTCTCTTGTCTGGGAGAAGTAGTCTGTTGCTTTTCTGCTGTACAGGAGTCAAACAAAGAAATAAATCAAAAACTACTCCGATAGAGTTCACATTAAACACATTTCAGATAATTCAAATTTGATATTGCTCAGGTAAAAAGCAGAGTTCTGTTCTGTTATTCCGTCAGCAGCATTATCAATCAGCTACACCATCTTATTCACTACCTCCCCATACAATGTACAATCAGTTAGTCACTGAAGCTACACCAGTGAAAGACGGCGAGCAGCTTATTCATCCAAATATTTCCTCTACATCATCATCGTCGACGTCGTGTCTCTCCATGCTATGCAGTTGTTTTTGGGGTCGTGGGGATCCAGCAATTTCCACTTTGCCCAACTCCAAACCTGCTCACTGGCCCAACTCTTCCCCTGAGGAAGTGGCTCATCGGCCTTATCGAATCATCCAAGTTGGACATCCACAAGCATTCTCCTTTTGTAACAACTTTATCAAGACCTCCAAGTATGAAGTTTGGAACTTTCTGCCCAAGTTTTTGTGTGAAGAATTTAATCCTCGCACCAAAGTGGCCAATTGCTATTTCCTCATGATATCCGCTATGCAGTGTATCCCGCCTATTTCAAATACTGGTGGATATCCTACAACGTTGATTCCTTTACTGTTTGTGGTCTTAGTGGATGCTATGTTTCAGATCTTTGAAGATGTTTCCCGTCATCGTGCTGATCTCACTGCTAATTCCTCATTGGCCACCCGATTAAACCGTACCACTGGACGGTTTGAAGAGGTCAAATGGTTAGAGTTAGTTGTGGGAGACTATGTGCGTGTATCTTCGCGTGAGAAGATTCCTGCTGATTTGGTCATTCTCAGTGTGGCTGAGAAAAGTCTTCCGGCACAAGGTCTTTGTTACGTGGAGACTAAGTCCTTAGATGGCGAGACCAACCTCAAAATTCGTACGGCTTTACCCACTACCTTGGCAATCATTCAGAACGAATCCGATCTGACGCATTTGGCAGGAGAGATTCAGATGGAACATCCTAACAGCAACGTCCATGCCTTCACTGGAACGATTGACTTGGGCAGTCATATTGGACGTATTCCCATCTTAGCGACTAATCTTTTATTACGTGGGTGTGTCTTGCGAAATACCGATTGGGTCTATGGTCTAGTGATAAATACTGGACATGATACGAAGGTCATGATGTCTAGTCGATCCACCCAATCGAAGACGTCCAAATTAGAATCTGCAGCATCACAAGAAATTAAGCGAATCATTATCCTGTTGGCTATTGTATGTTTTGCGGGTGCGACTGGGCAGGCCATTTGGAACGCTGTAAATCATGTCAATCGAATTACATATCTGGATTGGCCTACTAACATGACCACTGCAGGATTTTGGTTTGTGGACTTCTTTTACTTCTTTCTATTGCACGCCACCTTCATCCCGGTCTCTCTCTATGTCTCCATGTCTCTCGCGCGTTATTTCCAATCCTACTTTATGAATATTGACGAGGAGATGTATTATGAGAAGACAGATACTCCTGCATTGGTCCGCACGATGACATTGAATGAAGAACTCGGACAGATATCTCATATCTTCAGTGACAAGACAGGTACTTTGACTTGTAACGTCATGGATTTCCGCAAGGCGTCGATCAATGGCATTTCTTATGGTGAAGGTATTACAGAGATTGGCAAGGCAGCATGGAAGCTTCAAGGCAAACCCATTCCTCCAAAGATGCTCGAAGTAGAAGAGAAAGCTAAAGCTAATGCTGTTCCACACGTCTCCTTTTATTGCAGTCGATATGATGTGGATATGAAAGCCGGCGGATTGCAAAAAGAACGAATCCAGCAGTTCTTTCGGACCCTGGCCATTTGTCGTGATGTAATTCCTGAGAAGGTTGATGGAGTGATTCGTTTGTCGGCATCTAATCCTGATGATGAAGCTTTAGTTTGTGCTGCAGAGTACTTTGGATATCGTTTTGCAGATCGTCGCGAGAAGTATTGTGTAGTTTTCAACACGGAAACAAATGTTGAAGAAGAAGTGGAAGTCCTAGCAACGATTGAGTTCTCCTCACAGAGAAAGCGCATGTCTGTCATTATTCGCGATTGTATGGATCATCAGATTAAGATTTTGACGAAAGGAGCTGATACGGTAATGAGGCCACGATTAAAACGTGGTCAAGATGACATTCTGGAAGCCACAGAGCGAGACATGATTACCTTTTCTATTGAAGGTTTGCGTTGTCCCTATATTGCCGCTGCAGTGATTAAGGAAAGAGACTATCAGCAATGGGCGGAAGAGTATAAAGCAGCACGAGGTAATCTCAAAGAAATTGATAAGAAGAAGAAAAACGAGAAGAATCGCATTGATGACTTGGAAGATCGTATTGAACAAGACCTCATCTTGCTCGGGGCCACTGCCATTGAAGATCGTTTACAAGATGGTGTACCCGAATGTATTGACGAACTCGCACGTGCTGGTATTAATATTTGGATGTTGACAGGAGACAAAGAAGAGACGGCGATTAACATTGCCGTAGCATGCAATCTATTACAACCAAAAGAATTCATGCAACACATTATCATAAATCATCATACTGCGCCAAGTGTACAAGACATGAAGACTCTATTGACTCATGAAATATCGGTATTTCTCCGCTATATTGTTAATTTGAAGGTAATTTGTTCTAATGGATTGATTGGATATGTTGGTTTGTTAGGTTTGTGACCATGAGGTTGAGCATGGTGGCGGAGAAGGTGATGATGGCTTGGGTCAAGTCAAGCCACGTGCTCTTGTGATTGATGGACCGTCGTTGACCATGGCCATGGCTGATGTTGATGTGAAAGCTCTCTTCTTGGAGTTGTCTATGCGGTGCAAAGCAGTAGTTGGGTGCCGCGTTTCGCCTGGTCAGAAGAAAGAAATGGTCCATCTTGTCAAAGTGGGTGTGCCTGATGTACGCTCATTGGCTGTTGGTGACGGTGCGAATGACATCGCTATGATCCAAGAAGCACATATTGGAGTGGGTATCAAGGGAGAAGAAGGCGTGCAAGCAGTCAACTCTGCAGATTATGCCATCGCACAATTTCGATTTTTGTCTCCATTACTACTCAAACATGGTCGAAACAATTATATTCGCATGAGCGGTCTAGTGTGTTACATGTTTTACAAGAATATTTTGATGTCCATCGCGCAGTTTTGGTTTAACTTTTCTTGTGCATTTTCGGGACAGAAGTACTACACTGAAGGTGCAATTCAAATGTTCAATCTGGCGTATACTTCTGTTCCTATTCTTTTGATGGCAATCTATGATTCTGATAAAATATCGGAGACCATTCGTAAGCATCCTCAAAACTACCAAGCTGGAGTACAAGATGAGTATTTCAATGTAAGCCATGCATACCCTATACCACCTCATTGTGTGTGGTCTGATTGATTACCTTTTTTTGCTTGCAGACAATCTATTTCTGGGAATGGATTGGTGGCGCGATATTGGAGTCGGTCGTTCTCTCAGTCTTGCCATTGTTCACATTGTGGAATGGTGATTATCGCACTGGTACGGAAGATCATTTTCTTCAAGCAGGAATGACTTGTTTGACTGCCATTATTATCATTGTCAATATCAAGGTAAGTCCATAACTTTGCTTGTACTTTGAGGTGATGTGAGTAAGTATATATCGATGGAATGGGATAGATGTTCTTCATCCAGTCAAAGTGGTATTCTCTCTCTGTTTTGGTGGTCTTTACCTCCATTCTGGTCTATGTCGCCTCCCTCTTCTTTATTAATAGCTTCAGCCCTCTGGACCAAAAGTTCTACAAGGTTAGTCAGATCTACTCACCTGTTTACTTTTTGTGTGTTCGCTGATGTTTGGTGGCTTGATTGTTCTGTAGATGTGGAATCGAATGGTTCAAACGGGAACCTTTTGGTTGACCTTGCTCTTGCTGGTCGTCATTGTTTATCTGAAGGATGTCTACATCGCTGGTATCAACTCCTTCTCTACGAGCTCGACCAGCAAGCAATCATATATTGCCGCGACTGATGAGGTACAATAATTGTTGTGATTTGCGCTTCTATTTCAGTAGTAAACGTCGCCTTTGTCATTTCGTCATGTTTAGGTGCATGGAAAGCTCTAATTGTTTCATGAAGTGAGTGGACTGGGATGACGTCGTGTAGGAGAAAAGGAGTAAACACCGGATCCTTGGACAAGCATGCTTGGATTCTGGATAGTCACGGCCATAGTTGTAACTATGCCGTCTTATCCAAACGCTAGTCAAATGATTCTTCTAAATTTAGATACTATTACCCTGTTGATACTAAGATTGTTGTAAGTCACAAATGTTAACGAACTCATCTATTGCGTCAAAAAAACGGAAAATATAGCAACTTTCACCACATAATCAGGAGGTTTACAATAGAAGCACTTCATTTCCACTGCATAAATACAAGGTCATCATAAAGCTTCCCTAATCGTTCGTTACTGTCGAGCAAAAGCGGGAAGATGCTCACCATCCAATCCAAGTTCCGAGATGAAGATTGACTCGAGCTTGAGAAAGTCTTCCTCTTCCTTGCTGACTGGTTGGGATGCTTCACCGCCTCCTTCTTGATTAGAGGATCCAGCTGTACCAGGTGCACTACCAGTTCGAAAGCCAGAAGCTGTTGTGGAAGTCTTTGGAGGGCTTAGAGGAGGTGGAGGAGCCACGACAGCAGGCACAGGCAGAGGGGATTCATCAGACCCTGCTGCCTTCTCCGCGACGTCTTTTAATCTCTCCGCACCGATTAAAGACTCCGCATTGCCTTCAGCCTTGTCTAATTCAATACGCTATACACAAAGCAATGTCCATATTTGTTATCACAAAAGCACGTTAGAAATGACAAGGAAAGGAAATGTTAAACCAACCTGTAATTCACGTTCAAGAAACTTGAGCATAATAGTTTCTTCCTTATGGACAGGTTTGGTAAGATTACGTGGCATTTCAAAGATATGTAAAGTACCCGCTTCATCTCCCACAGCTAACATCTGAAAGCGAGACTGTCCTTGCGAAGCAAGTAGTTCCATCGAAGTAATCTTGGAATGTGTTGCTTTAAGTTCAATCGAAGGACGAAAGCCAGAATCAGTGAAATCCCATACTAATATCTGTCCATCAGCACAAGCAACAAAGAGAACAGCAGGACGAGTTGTAGACCATGCTCCAGCTGTGAGATAGACATTTGATAAAGGTGATACAAAGAGTGGCTTTTCTTCTCCAAGCTATACAGAACAAGTGAACATGGGCAATCAAACATGGAACATGAACCATTAAAAGAAGATACAGTTTGCAGCTAACCTTGCAGATATGGAAATTCCAATCACTAATAGTAAGGACAATCTGAGGGAAGAAAGGTGATTCTTGCATGTAGACAGCTGGTCTAGCATGATCAACTGTAATCCACTTCACACAAGAAAACTCTGTATCTTCTTCTTCTTCCTCTTCTTTATTCGTCGTTGTATTTGTTGTTTTCCTTGCTGATAGATCAGCAAAGACTAAGTCACCTTCCTCAGTAGCCATGATAAACTGAGAACGAGAATCTCCTGCAAAACTTGCTGGTTTACCAACTAACATATTAGAAGTACGAGGATCAGCTGTCTCACTCACTCTACACAGACTTAATTCACCAACTCCTTCCATACGCTTAAGATGTGCTTTGAAGATAGGAGCCCAGAGAGGTTTAACATGGCCACCTTCTTTGTTAGACGATTTCTCTGTTGGGACGTGTTTTGGTCGTCCAATATGACGCAATTCGTCATTATAGATCTTTTCAAATCGAGTATCCCATACCATGATCAATCCATCAGCTGCTACGGTAATAAACTGATGACTTTGACCATCAAGATGCTCTTCTCCTACGAGTTGTCCTCGGTAGTTAATTTGGGTAGTAGGTGGTAACCAGAACATGTCTGCCACACACTTCTTATGACTATAATCCACAGCAGAAACATACTTTGGTATCAATGGAGCTGAAGACAACTCATCATCTTCATCAGTATTGGAGGCATTGGTGGTAGATCCTCGATTGTTTCTTCGTAATGCTGCATTGACAGCTTCATTCACTTCCCACAACAAAACTTGACCAGTAATACACCCTCCTGCTACATAGCTAGGATTGGTTCGATTGAAACGGAAAGTAAAGACTTCATGATGAGATTGCATTAAGACAAGAGGTTTGACAAGCAGACGAAAGTCCCAAAGCATGATGAAAGATGCATGGGTTTGTCCCAAAATTGGTATTCGTTGATCAAAAGAAATATTCCGTACAGCTGTTACAGCTACCATACCTTGTGCCTTTGGCATCCAATCAATAGCAACCAATGCTTTGGATTTTGAATAATTCGCATCTGCAAAGTTTTTCAATTCTCGTAATTCATTCTCTACTTGAACACCTTCCGTACCTTCCTCTTCACCTAATAGACGGAAAGTATCATTAAAGATATCAACAGATTCATTTTGTTGTAATGCTTGTTCAACTCGAACAGTTGCTTTTTCAAGAAAAACTAACAGTGGATCTGATGTTTCGATATTGTCCGTGCCCCCCACACAGGTAGACTCATACTGGACAGCTTTATTCACTGATCGATACCATGTCGTCTGAGCATGAGCTTCTGTTAGCATTGGTGCAACTTGAATACCATTCTCTGTTTCACGAATAGATTTGAAATTCGGATCTTTATAAGCGCGAAACTCAGCGACGACTGTAGCAGTTGCTGCATTATCAGAATGCTGGGCATTACGATCACCAAACTTGTAAGAGTTCTTGACAAATCTCTTTGGACGAGAGATTTCAATGGAGATCGGATCTCTTGGCTTGTGATCTGCTTCTGATTCGTGTGTGGCCACAGAGAGGTATGGACGAGGTGTCATGGGCTTGTCTTCATAGACTACGTTCAGTCGGGCCTCTTCAGCTCGTCGACGCTCTTCTTCAGCTTTCATCTCTTCCATCAATTGAGCTTTAATCGCTTCTTCTTGCTCGAGAAGAGTATTCAAAATCCCATCCCGTGCTTCAGGTGTATAACAGAGAAGATATGTTTCACCATATTTCTGTGTGGGGTCAACATAAATGAGAATCTGATCACCCGTGAAAGGTTCTATAAGCTTTTTAGCAGGTTCGAAGTCACTCATGACACCCATGACTTGGATTTCTTTCATAATGTCCTCTTTGGGGACATATTTGTAAGTCACGACATCGTGTACACCTTCACCAGTCTTTAAACCAAACTTTTCCAAGGTTGCTCCTCTTAAAAAGAGAGGATGTATACCTTTTGGTGGTGTTTCAGGCATAATGAATGATTTTTCGGACTGGACTAATGAATGATTAGACTAACGTTATTGTAACTTTCTCATGACAAAACAAGACGAAACAACAGACAGTTACACGCTACCCTCTTAAGTTAATACAAAAGTCGACTTTTTGAAGGCTCTCAAAGCTTCAAGAGACCGTTACAAAAGTGAGAAGTCCCGGATTGGGGTCTGTCTGCTGTATGCAATGCCTGCTGCTGCTTTGGGGCAGTTGATTAACTATGAGAAGATCTTCTTCTCTTCTCCTTCATCTAATCCACTTGAAAAGAAAATGAAAGGGTCGAAGCTTTCATCTGATAGTCTTCTATTAGAAGATACTAGTACAAATCAATTCTTGAATTCAGCTCTTCTTATTCAACAATTGCCCAGACAGTCACCACGATGGTCGCAATTGACAAACGCGCTGCTTTCCCTCATGACCTCCGACACTCAGCGCCAACATCTTGACCTCTCTAGCCTCTCTGGCTTTCTAGAAGTGATCTATTGGCGTGCTCATGGTAAGATCACAGCAGAGGAATTCTCAATTCTCTACACGGAATGGATGCAAAGTGAGACAACCACAACCACCACTACAGCCTCGACTACCACTGGCAGTGCTGGTGGAGGAGGAGGGAATAGCACAGTTAATAACAGAGTGTCAAAGAAGAAAGTCTCTCATGTCACTGTGAATTCTTTGAGGTCCATCCTCTTAGAGAAGAAATACACAGAATCCGATCTGGACCTTTTCATTGGTATTCTCTGCCATGAAGTCAATCAACGTCTATTGAACACTACACTAAGCTATCACAATAAACGCCCTTCTTCCTCCTCTTCCTCCTCCTCCTTCCTTGGTGAAGGACCACGTCTTATGATCGTGACAGAGAAATGGTTGACACTGTCCGAGGAAGTCTTTTTCTTGTTAGACAGTGCAGGTTATGGATCATTATCCTTTGATGAGTGCTATACTTGGTCTGCATGTCTGGTCATAGGATTACAAAGTTGGTCAAATGAAAGAGAACTAGAAGCAGATTTAGCTTTACTTTCCTTATCAGCCATGGCCATGCAGTTTATGATTGATTGTGGATCGGGTCAGAAGAAACCCGCCACCGCCACTGTTGTATCATCTCCTTCTCAAGAGATTACCATGCCCATGTTTAAACGATATTTAATCAAGAAGAATCTAAGTGAAGATGATCTATTACTACTTCTACATCTATTACGTCAAGTTATTGATTTGGTTGGCAAATTAGCTCGACGAACAGGAGCAGAAGAGTTATATACATCATGTCAGCCTTTTGAATTTCGAGGAACTGTTTTAGGATCACCGAGGCTGTGGCAGGAAGCTGTGCTAAGAGCTGCTGATCTACCCACTCCTCCTAATTCCGCCTTGACGACTAATCTGGCTGGTAGCAATGGTAGTGGTGGGGGCAGCAGCAGCGGCGGCATCCGCTTGCCGCAAGTGGTTGTCTACTTGCTGGCAGAGGGACAGCGAATCTTATCCTTGCGATTGCGTGCCAGTGAGAGTCAACCTGTGGATCGGGAAGATCTTGAAGACAATGCCAATCGACTCTACTTGGCTTATCGACGCTGGGCACAGGAAGGGAAAGTGATGACAGCAGGTGCTGTTAGCAGTGGAGCAGGCAATGGAGGGAGAGGGTCTGAGATAGAAGGCGATCCAGTTTACCAACTCTTTCTCTCCGTTATCCTGCACTACAAACATCTCCAGAACCTCTTGCTTGCTGCTCTTTATGACGTTTCTCTGGCATTGTTTGGTCCATGCCCTTCCTCTTCTGCTTCTCATTTGACAGGAGATATCACTTCATCTCTTGGGACAGCGAATGGAGGAGATCGTTCCTTAGCAATTCTATGTGCTAATATATTGCCCAACAATCGAAGAGTTCTGATGGAACTTGGTGTGGAAGAAGAGGTAATAGTAGGACAAGAGGAGGAAGAGGAAGAAGAAGTGGAATCACTTCCCTTGCAAATGGAAGATCTGTTTGGACCTCCATCTTCTTCCACACACTCATTGACGACTTCATCTGCTGCGCAGAGGAGGAGCAGTTTGGCTGTCACCACTCCAATGGAAATTGCTGACCTGAGAGTGGCTAGATCGTCATCGTCTGCTCGTCAAGAAGATAGCTCGTCAGCATCATCTTCTTCTTCAGCTCGAAGAATTTCTAACTTGCCTATTGCTGCAAAACGTCGATCATCCGTAGCCGTAGGGTATGATACGAACCTCATCAACCCACCCCAACCCCCACCACCAGCTCCTCTCTCGACAACAGTTACTGTCATGACCTCTGGAGGTAGTCAAAAGAGCGTCATGGCGGATATTTTCCCACCTGCTGCACCGAGTGCTGCTGCTGGTGAGAGTAAGAAAAATGTCCGCGCTTCGTCAACAAGTCGTGCAGGAGGAGGTGCTGCAGTGCAGCCGAATTATGTCAAACCCACATCCCTCTCCCTTGCCAGAT
Organism: Ochromonas danica; assembly: GCA_015146655.1. NCBI lineage: Eukaryota > Chrysophyceae > Chromulinales > Chromulinaceae > Ochromonas > Ochromonas danica. Next base: position 33,628 of record VKHL01000089.1, on the reverse strand, counting down.
CATCGTCACGTTCCCATCTTCGCACCAAGGAACAAGAAGAGGTGGGTAAAGAGCAAGTCGTTCGTAACCGTACAGGTGGAACAGGTTTGGATGGCGTTGGTATGGCAGGAGGAGCAGTTGTGACGCCGGCAGCGGCAAGCAGCAGTGGCGAAGGAGCAATGATGGCAACACAAAAGGAAAAGACGAAAGCTAGAGCTTCTCCATTCAGCCAATCCTCTCCTATAATCCCCTCTTCTTCCTCCTTCTCATCGAATGCAAGCCCTGAGGCTGAATGGAAGTCTATCTTAGATCGAAGATCTCTCACACAAGGCTTGAAAGAGTCTACTAATAGTACGATACCAGATCGTCGAAAAGAGCAACAAGATAATCTATCACAACTGAACAACGAGATGGAGGAAGAGGATAAAGTGATCGAGCAATTGTTGATGACCAAAGATCCTGCCCAACAAACAGATTTGCTGGAGAAACTGAGAAAGATACGAATGCAACGATCTTCTCCTTCTTCTAATTCTGCTACTGCTGATATTAATACTAAGAATCATAATGAACGATCTGGAAGTGCACCACCTCGAAACCTTTCTTCGAAGAAATCAGCAGCTGTTGATGAAGTGCCATCCCCACCTTACTCTGCCACTATGTTAGACAAGAATAAGATGAATAGAATGATGTCGAGTGGTTCTGGTGGAGTCAACGGAGGAGATAATCAAAGTGTCTTCTCGGATGGTGCTTCATCAGCATCTACATCCATCCCTAGCACGGTAAGACCGTTCGAGTTCTTGCTTTTGTGAGTAATTTAATGATGTTTGGGTTTGCTGCTCAGATCGCAGAGATGCTTCGGCAAGGCTCCAGTCCTGGTAGATACGCTGCTATGTTGCGGAATCTGTTGCGGAAAATGTCTCGTGACGATGCTCAAGTACGCCTCCTCTATGCATATTTCACTTCCAATTGAAAGTTTCTAACAACATGTTTTTGGGGGTTGTATAGGTGCGCATCCAATCATTGGAGAAAGTACTCCAACTTGGCCATGAGATTGTTCGTTCTTCCTCCACAGCCTCCGCCACAACATCTCCCATATCAGCTATAGGGGGTGTTCATCATCAATCTCCTGAGAGAAGTTATGGTGGTCCATCCAAGTATGGTGGCGGTAGAGGTGTGGGAGGAACTGGACACTCTCCCGTTAGTGCCATTTCCTCGATGCCAACTTTTCAATCTACGGGCAAGAACTCTTCATTGCAACAGCGAACACAAGCTTCGAAAGGGGGCACTTTCGCAGATCCAGAAGTTGGAGCTAATATCATGAAGAACTCAATCAGTGGTACAAACAACAATCGTAATGACCACAACAATTTTGGCAACAGCAGTGTTGGCGGTGGTGGTGGTAGTGGCAGTAGTCGAGTGATTGTGCGGACAGTGAGTGTGCCTGGCGTACAACCAGATCTCGAACGCGCTTTAGGTCGCAAGAAGAATGCGAGGGTAAGAGCAACCAATGTTTTTGCTGCTGTTTACTAATACTAATACACCATCCTTGTGTGTTTCGCAGGCCTTTGGACATCCTGTGCACGGCTGAGGATAATGTGGTGATGTGATGTGATGTGATGATCAATAGCAGGTAGTAGACCTAGTTCCAATAGAGATGTTGGAAAAGTAGTCAAGGGAAGAGTTTGTTGAAATAGTTTTAATTGGGAGTTAGCAAAAGCAATCCAATGCACTAGTCTATGCAGTAGACCATTAGTATATTGAGACTGTAAAGGATGCATGCAGCAGTCTTTGTCAATCTAACAACACTTTTCTTAAACACATCACACAGTTAACATGAAACATCTGTAATGAAGTTTAGGTTTAGACCAATCAATCCTCATCATAGAGTGATATAGAGAAGTCATTCCTGTTCTAAGCTATCATATTGTCAAATCCAGAAGAACAAAGACATCTTCTTCATCTTCATCCTCTCCAGCAGATGCTCGCATTCGTTGAATGAAGAGTTTACCACGTTCACCCATCGGCTCATAGCGAAGGGCGGCATCTTTCAAGGTCACTACCCGCCCTTCAGCTTGCCATTTGTCCAAGACAAGTACTTTGTGAACGAGAAGGTATCTCACTCCACTGTCATCTACTGCAAGCGTTGGTCGAGCAAGCTTGAAGAGATCAGCATCAGCACTCTCTGTTAATAGAACTTTGACCGCATGACGATACATTAACTCGCCTTCTTCATCATCCCAAAAGGTTTCAAACCTTTCTTTGGAAATTGGACAACGTGGGAAGAATTCATCAGCTGGTATAATAAATTCCACACCACTGCTACTACTACTGCTACCACTACTTCCTCCTGCTGCAATAGCTCCAGCTACTGCTGATTCTCCACTAGATGAGAGAGGTCGTTTACTATTGACACCTCCATTGAGAGCATTGAAGTCTGTAATCCACTGTGATAGCTTGCAATAAAGGTCTCTTGTCTGTCGAGAACCTTGTGATGTTATCTGTTGATCTTTTCGCTTTTGTTGTACTTTCTTTTGCTCTAAGAAACGATTGGTATGAGCTTGTAACTCAGCAAGAGTGCGGAATCGCAATCCATCCTAAGAGAAGCCAATCAATGCCAATGAGTAAACTAGACACATGATATTGAACAAACTCAATACCATAGTTACCTCATGGAACTGATGAGGACGATCGCCATAGAGTGCTCGAACCATCCCATCAGGTCTTGCCGTGTACAATTCCGACACACTGAAACAAGTTCAAGTTACTATTAGCAATGGACAGATGGACAGAGGAATGACAGGTAACAGATGCTTTACTTGAATTCTGGTTTAGGTAACTTCTTTATGATGGAGATATTAGTAGAAGATCCAGCAGCACGAGCAGTGGCAAAGAGTGGCTCTAGTGGCAATGGTCCTAACAATCCATCACACATAGTCTATGTTACGAACAGTCACTTCTCAACGAGATGGAAAGAAGACTCACCAAAAAGGATGTTTGGTAATGGAACAGGTTGATTTTCTGTTAAGAGACCTTGTAGACGTCGCATGACTTTCTTGGCCTCGAGAGGGAAAGTGTGTGAATCATCAGCAAGACGTGCTACCACGTCGTCTACATGGTTTAAATCGATCGCCACCATGGTTTCACAAATATAACCATTTACCATATGACCTGTTGTCTCCATTATTGGCATAGGTCCACCTACTAGAAGTCATTCATCTATTAGCCACAGACTAGAATGAACAAAGACCATCCATTCCCTCCCTACCTTGTCTATTGGGCATGCCCCCATGAAATCGACTCACAGGTCCAGTCATAGCACTTCCTTGAGTAGAAGGAGCAAACCGACTCGAAGTCTGTCTACCATTCATCATCATGGTTGCACCTGTCATTGGCATCATGGAGTGCTGCGCATGACTCTGGGTATCCATCAGCGGTCGCTTCCTTGGCAGAACTCCTCCTGCTGCTCCTGTCGCGGTATTTGTTGGAAGGTTTAGTTGAGGAAGCTGGTGATGCTGTGGCTGTTGATGATGAATTCGTTGAGAAAGCATCTGGCGCGCGTTCTGTTCTGCCGTGGCTTGCAATTGCGCAAACAAAGCAGGATTAGCCAACATGAGCTCGTCTAACGTCAAGGAATGAGAGAGTTTCAAGTCTGCGCAGAGTTGATGGTAGACCGTCATCATCTCACTCTTAACTAAGTCCATGAAGGTACTATTGTCTACAGGTAGAAGACTATCAGAAGGGGTGCCTGCTGCTACTGCTGATGCAGTCGTGGTGGTGTGGTGAGATGGGAACATCCTCCCCGCTGCTGCCTGGTGCTATTTACACAAGAGAAAGAGAGAAGAAACGGGTCAAGAGGCGATGGTAAGGGAGGCAATGGAGGCGAAGGCTCACTCACCTGCTGCTGAGGCGGTCGCATCATGAAATATCGCATTTTCTCCAACACCTCCAAGGGCAACAACTTCCGCTCATGCCAGGTATTAAAGAGAAAGTCTAGCTTGTTTCTATCAACCTCATGTAAGTCATTGAAGACCATAGCCGCAATGTCGGCCAATTCCTTGGTGAACATCAAAGGGAAAGGTCCTCCTACACGCTTCATGATGGAGTCAATGAGGTAGAAAAGAGGACGTTTATAGGAAGAATGAGTGGAAGGGTTAGTGAGTCTAGTTATGATTAGGTTCACAAAGTAGGGCGCTAAGTCGATGTGCTGCTCTGCCAGGGCCGTGAGGGCGGTGATCATGTCACGATCGGGCCAATCTTTTAATTCTTGTAAGATGAGATTAAATTGTTCTAAGACATCTTGTGGAGTGAAAGGATGACTCATAGAGCTTGTGGAAGGTGGACCTTGTTGCATCCTTCTAATAGACTGACTAGTCTAGGTTATGATTGATTATTGACGGGATGTCATGAGGGAGCGGTCAGTCGTTGACAACAGAGGCAGCAGAGAGACAATTCCCACGCAAAGGAAGAATAGATGAACCCACACACATGGCGATGTCAACTTCGCCAAATCTTATTGCTGTTGCTTCACATGATGGTGCTTTGATCATCATCCATCAGGACGGTTACTGTTAAGGATTTGCGTGCATTTTAAATTCCTCATATTCCTAAGTGACATGTTGACTTCAGACTACAATGAAATCCTTATTCGTGACGGCTCGTTAACTGACAAGCAACCAACAGCTTCCAATGTCTCAATAAATAAACCCCGCAGAATCGTCATTACTGCATCAGGGTCGCGTGGCGATGTGCAACCATATGTTGCGTTGGGTATTCATCTCAAATCAAGAGGGAACGAGGTTATAATAGCAACTGAAAATAGATCAAGGTTTGCTGTGGACGAATTCGGTTTAACCTACGCGTGTATTGCTGGAGATCCATGTGGAGTATTGTACGAACCTTCGGCTCAACAAGTACTCAAAGATGGATCAATGATGAAACTGGTGAAATTAACTGAGGATTGGGACAAGAAATTTGACAAGGATGAAATATTAGCGTCCTACGTGACAGCATGCACAGGTGCAGATATTATAATAAGTGCCGCACTGACTATGACTCAAACATATTGTGTTGCTGAGATGATGAATATTCCTTGGATTCCAATGATTCTTGGTCCTACATTAGCAACAAGTGAGTTTCCCATCTGGCCACTGGAGCAATTCATTCCGTGTAGCTGTCTCAACAAATGGTCCTACAACGTAGCCTTCTCTATGCTCTGGAAAAGTGAAGCTAAATTCATCAATCCATGGAGGGTAAAACACCTTGGTACGTTATGATCTATCACTCATTCTACTTTGCTCCATTGATATATATTTAATTCAGGCTTGGCGCCAATCGACCGCAAGCGAGGCATCGCGGAACTGATTGAGGAAACTCAGCCGCCAATCATTATTGCATGTTCGCCTCTCGTATCTGGTTCAAAGAGAGAAGTTCCTGCGGATTATCCACACAATGTGATTATGTCGGGCTTTGTTTTCGTCCGCAGTGCGCTTCAGTCGGAAATAGACCCTGCCATGGTGGACTTCCTCGAGTCAGATCCGCTTGTTGACGACAAGTCCGGTAGATTGACACCGCGCCAGGTTATCTATCTGGGGTTCGGTTCCATGCCGTCGCCGAACCCTGTTGAGCTGCTGCAACTAGCTGTTGAGACTTGTGCGAAGGCCAGATGTCGCGCAGTGTTGGTGGCGGGTTGGTCCGATCTGACGTCCAATGAACAGTGCAGAGCTTTGGTGGAGGAGCAGAGGCGCAGCGGGACGATCATCGTTGTTAAGGCTGTCCCGCATGACTGGCTGTTTCCAAAGATGAGCTGCATTGTTCACCACTGTGGGGTAAGCGCTATTAAAACATAACTGTGGATTAAGATCCGCACTAACTCACTATTATCACAGGTGGGTACAATGGCAGCAGCACTGCGTGCGGGTGTGCCTCAGGTCCCGTGTCCCTTTATGCTTGACCAGCCACACAACGCCAGGACCATTCTGTCTTTGAAGTGCGGACTCGCAACCATCCCTTACAGCGCACTGACAGCCGCCAAACTGACGAAAGAGTTGCAGAGGGTGTTCGCAGATGAAAAGGGAGTCAGAGAGTCTGCGGAGAAGATTGGCGAGCAGATACGCGCGGAGTGTGCGACTTCTCTTGATGTATATTGCGATGCAGTGGAGCAGACCACCAGCAGATAAACAACAAAGATAATTAGAGTTGAAGATTGTGCGAAATAGACCAGGGTGAGCATTCCTGATGTTTGAAGAAAGCAGCAGCCTTCATTGTTACTTTCCTATTTACTACTGGTATAAACAAAGATAGCTTTTCGATCAACTTTACTTCAACATCATTTTTCATCCTATTCTGTTAAGTTAATGTACATTATAGAGCATTTAACCTGTTTGTCAGCTTTACGCAGCTGAGACGACGATGATGGTATTGATGATGAATCTTTCTAGTCGAAGCATGAAGAAATGGAATTCGAACAAGAAGGAGTTCCCTTTCCACCCAGAACTAGAGAAGCACATATCTGTTGTGTCATGGTTATTACGATGCGTGGTTCTGCACTTCCAACAACACATCTCTTCACTCTGCCTTGCCCTCTCAAAGTCAAAGTTTACCATTTCAAATCTCATCTTTTCGCTCTTATTAGTCGCGTCTTCAGGTATGACGCGCCCTGCAACGCGATGAAGACCGTCACGGATGAGAAGCAAATCCATCGATTAAGAGGAAAAGAACAAGTGGAAGCTTTCTTCCTTTCTTTCTCTCCTTTTTTGACATTCCATCTCTCCTTGATAGACCCTAGCCAGTCCGTCTTGGGTGGGAAGTGAACATCTCCTTGTGGTAAGTGAAGTCGTCTTTCTTCACGCGATCTTTTTTGTTGTTGCCAATCCACGGCTGTTGGCGAACTGACCTGTTGGCTTGCCTTCTTGCCATCCGATCTCCCATACCCTCTCCTCACTAACTTCAACATTGGAATCCACCTGATTAGGTCTTTTCCCTGATTCTGTCTGTTCTGAGGTCATCCTCCTTGCTTGTTGATCAAATCAAACATTCCATGCAATTCTTTTCTCTTTGGCTCTGCTTGGTGAGCTGGGCTATCACTTCCGAGGCCTTCCATCTCGGTAAGATCTCTTCATTTCCCTCTCTCTTTCTTTTCATTTAGATGGATGGTCTTCATTGCCTGGAATGAGAGGCTGTGACAGTATCTTATACCCTTCTTAATTGACACTGATGTCTAATCACTGACTGTGTTGTGTAGGTGGAGGATGGTCACGTAGATCAGTTGCCTCGACCCTTGCCTCCTCTCAACAGTCTCGCTCGTTAGCTCGTTATCATCCTTTGCCTTCTACAGGAACTGCACTTAGACCTGCTCATCAGTTGCCCGCTACTCTCATGGATGACCTTGAGACGGGCCCTCAACTCAATTTGCGCAAGCGCCATTTGATCGAAGAATACGTGGAGAAGCGCGGCGGAAAGCGTGTTATCCAGCGTATCCTCATTGCCAACAACGGCATGGCGGCAACCAAATCGATTTTGTCCATGAGACAGTGGGCTTACATGGTCTTAGGTGATGAAGAAGCTCTTGAGTTCATCGTCATGGCCACCAGAGATGATCTGAATGCCAACGCTGAGTTCATTCGTCTAGCCGATGCTTTTGTTGAGGTTCCCTCTGGATCCAATAAGGTTAGCTTGTCTTTTCCTTGCTGTTTGTAATGATGCTGAGCTGTTTTTCGTTTGTTAATAGAACAACTATGCTAACGTGGATCTAATTGTCAGCATCGCCGAGGCTGAAAAGGTTGATGGTGAGTTGCGTATTGACCTTCCACTGTAGTGTATTCTGCCTTATTCATTCATGCCGTTTAATGCTTGTGCGTGTAGCTGTTTGGCCTGGTTGGGGCCATGCCTCTGAAAATCCTCGCCTTCCTGCCAGTTTGAAGGCCAAGGGAATTCAGGTTAGATTGTGTGGTGATGTGTGATCATCCTGACTGTTCAATTCTGACTTTGTTGTCTGTTGTGTCGTGGTTTAGTTTATTGGTCCCACTTCTTCCGTCATGGCCGCCCTTGGAGACAAGGTGAGCAGATTGTTCTATTGTTGGAGTTGCTGCCTTGCTGCCTTGCTGACCAGTTTGACTGTTTTTATGGAATGAATAGGTGAGCGCCAACATTCTGGCCCAAACCGCTCATGTCCCTTCCATCCCTTGGTCTGGAGACGGAATTGTCTCACAACTTAACGAAGAAGGTGTCATTCCTAAAGAGATCTTCGATGTAAGTGACATGCACGATATTGATCTTGTCAATAGGACTAACCTATCATATCCTATCGTAGCAAGCATGTGTTTTCAATGTGGAGCAGGCTGCGACAATGGCTGAGAAGATTGGCTATCCAGTCATGATTAAGGCATCTGAAGGTGGAGGAGGAAAGGGTATTCGCAAAGCGAATAATGCCGATGAACTCAGGACCAACTTCATCCAAGTAAGCTAATGCCGTTGCTGTTGACGCTAAATCTGTGGTTGACAGCTGGTTTGTTCTGCTGAATAGGTGCAAAATGAGGTGCCAGGTTCTCCCATCTTCATGATGCAGTTGTGTACGAATGCCAGACATCTTGAAGTTCAAATTGTTGGCGATGAGTATGGCAATGCTGTTGCTCTCAATGGCCGTGATTGCTCCACTCAGCGCAGGTCTGTCAGTATAGTTGATAGTTGATGGTATTTCATGCGCTATTGACTGGAATATCTCTTCATTGTATTGTAGATTCCAGAAGATCTTCGAAGAAGGCCCTCCTATTGTCGCTCCTCCCGAGGTTTTTCATGAAATGGAACTTGCTGCCCAACGACTCACTCAGTCCATTGGATACATTGGTAAGGGAAAGACTAAGCGTCATTTCTTCTTACGACTAATTGTTTGAGTTTCATACAGGTGCTGGAACCGTCGAGTATCTGTACAATCCTTCTCAAAAGAAGTTCTTCTTCCTCGAGCTCAATCCTCGCCTCCAAGTGGAACATCCTGTCACTGAAGGTTTGACTGGTACCAACCTGCCAGCTGTCCAGTTACAAGTTGCTATGGGTATCTCTCTTGATCGCATCCCGGATGTCCGCGCCTTCTTTGGTAGAGACCCTGAAGGCGTCGAGTCCATTGACTTCTTGAAAGATAGATATGTCTATCCCAAGCACCATATTATCGCTGCCAGAATTACTGCTGAGAATCCTGATGAAGGATTCAAGCCATCTTCCGGTCGCATTGAACGTGTAAAGTTCCAGTCCACTCCTCGTGTTTGGGGCTATTTCTCTGTTGGCGCCAACGGTGGCATCCATGAATATGCTGATTCCCAATTTGGCCATATTTTCTCCACTGGAGCAACCCGCGAGGAGGCAAGAAAGTCTTTGGTCTTGGCATTGAAGGAAATGGATGTACGCGGTGATATTCGCACGACTATTGAGTACTTAATCAAGTTGTTGGAGACGCAAGCTTTCAAGGAGAATACTTTGGACACTTCTTGGCTTGATCAGTTAATTCGTGAAAAGTCTGTGCATGTCGTGGAAATGGAAGATGAGTTGGTCGCCATGTCCACCGCCATTTATAAGGCTTACACTACCACGAAAGGTATCATTGCCGACTTCGTGGCTTCCTTGTCAAGAGGTCAAACTGGTCTCTCTGCATTAAACAGCATGTCTACCTTCCCTGTTGAGGTGGTTTACAATCACATGAGATACTCTTTCCAAGCGACCATGTTAGGACCTCAGTACTATAAGCTGGTTATCAATGGTCAAGAGATGGAAGCCAGAATTCGCGAGCAGCCCGACGGATCACTCTTGGTTCATGTCAATGGAGAGAGTTACCAGCTTTATGGCCAGGAGGAAGCTCTTGGATTAAGGTAGCGTTTAACTCTCACTTCTGGTTTGTATCGACCCATTTCTCATTCTGTTTCTTTGTGTCCTGTAGAATGAAGATTAACGGCCGCACTGTGATGATTCCCAACGTCTATAACCCTTCTGAATTAAGATCCGATGTCACTGGTAAGACTGACGACCCTTTCGCGTGGTTTGTGTGTCTCTTATATTCTGGCTTGTTCTCATAGGCAAAATCGTGCGCTACTTGCATCCCGACCGTTCATTCGTCAACAAGGGTGAGGCTTATGTCGAAGTGGAGGCCATGAAGATGATTATGGCGTTGCGTTCCACTGAATCTGGCGTGATCACTCATCACTTGCCCTCTGGCTCTATTATCAGCGCTGGCGAACTCCTTGCCTCGTTACAGTTGCAAGATCCTTCTCGAGTGAAGGCAATCAATGCTTTCGTGGGCAACTTGGGATTTATGCCCGCTGTTGCTGAGAAGTCTATCCATGAGATTGAGGAACTGCTGTTGTTCGCCGCTGAAGGATATGAGGTTGACAATGTGGAAGAGCTCTTGACTACTTACTTCCAAGGTGCTACTCTTCAACAGTCGATTGACCTTGTTCAGAAGGCTTTCCAGCGTTATGCCAGCCAAGAATTGCCTTTCCTTCCTACTGCACCAGTCGCTGGTGCGGAAGGTTCTTCCAACAATGCTCGTGACGACGCCACCATTATCTCCTCGTTGATCAAGTCCAATCGTGACAGCCTTCAAACTTTGGTTCCACTCTGCTTTGCTCATAAGCGTGTTGCTGCTAGAACGAAGGTGATGAATGCCTTCTTAAGACAGTTGGAGTTTATCCTTCCCCAACGCTACAATCTTCCTCTCACAGTCTTGCGTGGCGACAGTCCTATTACAGTTGCTGGTCAGACTGCTCCTGTGCAGTATTCTGCTCTCTATAATACTCTGTCTCAATTGTTACAGTCTTTGGACCGTGCTAATGAAGTGTTGGTATCTTCTATGCCATTGTATTACAATACCTTGTTCCTCAAGCTTCGCCAGCTCTTCGATGTAGTCAATATGCCTCCTTTCAGCTCTCGTATGGAGGCACTGGTACAGACTTTGGCTAATGATGATGTCCCTGCTGAAGAGCTTGCTGGACTGCCTAACATTGCTGTGAGTGTGGATCTCTTAGTTGTCATTCTGATGCAACAACAGCTCCTTCCTTCTGGTGGTGCTAGCGCTGTGGCAACCTCCACTAAGACACTTCAAGCTATCCAAGCTGCTGGTCATAGCTACGCGAGCATCCGTGAGAAAGCCATGGAACTGTACATTCGCAGAGTTTATCGTGCTCATCGTATCAACAATATTGCCATTGAGACCGATGCAGCCACTGGAACATTGACTGCGAAATGGGAGTTTTCTTTGCGTGAAGTCGTGGATGATGCTCAGCCTCCTCTGCCAAGGTATGGCTACATGCAAATTCTGCCTTATTCCATGGAGCAGATCACTCCAGAAAACATGGCAGGATTGGTTAATCAGGCCAAGACGTACTTCGCCTCCACCCCTGCTCGTCCTTCGCACCAGCCTCCTCTGAACATCTTCCACCTAGCTTTCTCCACTAATGGTCGTCGCAACCAAGAAGAGGAATCTGCTTATTTGGAAGGTTTGCTTGCTCCTCATAAGGAAACTCTCTATCAATCGATGAGTCTGCGCATGGTGAATTACTTGCTTGTTCATCCTGAAGAAGAAGACAACCATCAGTCACACTTGGGTCCCAAGGTCTCCTACTACACTTACCTCAGTGAGACTGGTTACCAAGAGGACGTGGTTGCCAGAGATATGCGAGCAACACTTCCTCAGCTTTTGGAATTGCCCAGATTAACGAAGAACCACGAACTTGTTCGTCTCCCTTCTGTTGGAAGAAATGCCTTCTTGTTCTTAGGTAACCTTTTCCCTCAATGTGCAGTCCTTTGCTTTCAATTTGATGGTGTAACAACGAATTCTATGACACTCTTTATTAGGCAAGGAGAAGTCGTTTGGCGGCAAAGACAAATCATCTCCTGAAGTTCTCTTCCTGCGTGCTAATTCTCATTCCACGGATACTACCTCTCTTGCTGGTGCTGATCGTATTGTCCTCATGGCCTTGGATGAAATCGAACGTGTTATGTTGGATCCTCGTGTTTCTTCCACTGCCTCCTCCCGACTCTTTGTCCATGTTGTTCCTGAAATGGTAAGTCAACTCGAAATACTGTTAATCTCGTGGATCTGTTGGCTAACTGAACTCTTCTCGACCAGGAAATGAGTGTTGAATCTTGCATTGAGCAATTCCAACGCATCATGGACCAGTTGATCACCAAGTATGCTACCCGTCTGTTGAAGTTGCGTGTGGATGAGATTGAGGTGAAGATGCGTGTAGTTGAGGACGAGGAAGACGAGAAAGGCGTTGTTACCAAAAAGCGTGCAGCTGTTCCTATTCGTCTGATTGCATCCTCTTCTACGGGCGGTTGGTTGACTCGTGAAGCCTATCGTGAGTATATCGATCCTATTACCGGCTTGACGGACAAGTATTGCTCTATTGTATTGGAAGAAAGAGAAGACTCTTCTACCAAGAAGCGTCGTTTGGCTCGTGTTAGCGATCTTTGTGTTTTGGATCCTTACCCCACTTCTACCACCTTGCAGAAGAAGCGCTCTATGGCTCGTAAAGTGGGATCCACTTATGCTACTGACTTCCTGGCTCTGTTGGAGGTCGCAGTCATCAAGCAATGGCAAGGCTATCAAGACAGCACCAATCTGGCCAATGTCACCTTCCCTAGCCATCTCTTCTCCTTCGATGAGCTTTCTCTGCCCCTCGCTGTCTACCAGAAGGTTGACCTGTCTGCTGAGAATATTCATCATATCCCAACTGCTAACATTGTGGAAGAAGTGCGAAGAGGTCTCAAGCGCTTCCCGGGAGAGAATAAGATTGGCATGCTTGCCTGGCATGTCACTTTGAAAACTCCTCACTATCCTCAAGGCAGAGAAGTGGTTGTCATTGCTAATGATGTCACTGTGCAATCCGGATCGTTTGGTATTCAAGAAGACTATTTCTTCAACAAGGTAGACTACATCCCTTCACCCTAACATATTGTTGCTACTACTGCTTGCTAACATGATGGATATGATACATGATGATAGATCTCTCAATATGCTCGCTACTTGGGTTTACCTCGTATTTTCATTTCTTGTAACTCTGGTGCTCGTATTGGCCTTGTGGATGATCTCAAGCCCAAGTTTAAGGTGGGGTAGTTCTCATTTTCTCTCTGTTTGATTCATCCGCTCATCATGTTTTGTGTTTCAGGTTGCTTGGAAGGATGAGAATAGTCCCGCTGCTGGCTTTGATTATCTCTACCTCACTCAAGAAGATTACCAATCCTTGCCTGCTAACACTGTTGAAGCTCATCCCATTGTTATCAAGAACTCACAGGGTGAAGCGGAAGAAGTGCGCTACAAGCTAATCTCTATTATCGGACAGGTCAGTTGAGCTCTTCCTTGCTGTCCACTAATAGTTTATCATGATTGTGTGACTTCTACGTACAGAGCAATGGAATTGGTGTGGAGAACTTGCGTGGCAGTGGTTTGATCGCCGGAGAGACTTCTCGTGCTTATGAAGAGATCTTCACTCTTTCTTATGTCACTGGTTAGTCAAGTCGCCTTGCCTTGTACCGCTTGTTGATGGTATCGTTAACTAACAATATGGTTATTGTGTCCAGGTCGCTCGGTGGGTATTGGTGCTTATCTCAATCGTCTTGGTCAACGTGTCATTCAGATGCAACAAGGTCCTATGATCCTCACGGGTTATTCTGCTTTGAACAAGCTGCTGGGCAAGGAAGTTTATACCTCTCAAGATCAGTTAGGCGGCCCTCAGATCATGCATCCCAATGGTATTGCCCATCAGATCGTCCGTGATGACGAAGAGGGCATGAATGAGATTCTCCGCTGGTTGTCATACGTGCCTCAGAGCAAGAGCAAGATTGCTCCAATCCTGCCTTATAGCCATCCTTTCATTGATCGTGTGGACCGTGAGATTGGATTTCTTCCTACCAAGACCCCTTATGATCCTCGTCATATGCTTGCTGGTAAGCATTTGGAAGATGGCAGCTACTTGTCTGGTTTCTTGGACAAAGATTCCTTCACAGAATATCTCGCTGGCTGGGGCAAGAGTGTTGTCGTTGGAAGAGGTCGTCTGGGAGGTATGATTTAGATTTATATTAATACACATAATGCTGTTGTTGTTCTGATGGAGTAATGGGTGTGTAATGATTGAATAGGTATCAATGTGGGTGTTATCGCTGTGGAAACTCGTCAAGTGGAGCAGCGCATCCCAGCGGATCCTGGCAATGCGGACAGTCGAGAGGCAATCTTACCTCAGGCTGGACAGGTCTGGTATCCTGACAGCGCCTTCAAGACTGCCCAGGCGATCCAAGATTTCAATCGCGGTGAGAACTTGCCTCTCATCATCTTAGCCAACTGGAGAGGCTTTAGTGGTGGAACTAGAGACATGTACGGAGAGATTCTCAAGTATGGTGCAATGATCGTGGACGCGCTGCGTGGCTACAAGCATCCTGTCTTCATCTACATCCCTCCCAACAGCGAGTTGCGTGGCGGTGCCTGGGTTGTCATCGACCCGACCATCAATATCCACAAGATTCAGATGTTTGCAGACGTGGACAGCCGCGGTGGTATCTTAGAGCCTCCTGGTATCTGTGAAGTCAAGTATCGTCCTCAAGAGCAAATCCAGACTATGCATCGCTTAGATCCTGTGCTTCGCGAGCTCGATGAAGCGTTTGGCCAGGCATTGGAGAAGAGTGAGAAGGACAAGCTGTCTCAGGATATTCAGAAACGAGAGAAGGCATTGAGTCCTTTGTATCTCTCTCTCGCTCATGAATTTGCTGATCTTCATGACCGTGCTGGTCGCATGAAGGCCAAGGGTTGCATTCAGGTTAGTTTTGTCTCATCTTATCGCATTACATTACACTACGTACAGTCCACACGAACTAAACGACGAGCACTTGTTGCTGCTACTACTGTTGTTAGGATATTTTGGAATGGAAGTCGGCTAGAAAGTTCTTCTATTGGCGTATTCTCAAGCGTCAACGCGAAGAATTCGTTAAAGAGGAGATGGTTCGTGTCTCGAGAGGGGCAGTCAACCTGGACCAGGCCCACGAAAAGGTGAGACGCAGACAGACAGACAAACAAACACTATCACCAGCTAACTCACATGACTCTTATCATGCTACCATGTCGTCTATTTAGTTGCACGCGGCCATTCCCAAGGACTTGACGGAGGATCGCGCTGTGGTGGAATGGTTCCGCAAGAACGAGAAAGTTCTCGACGATCTCATCGCATCTTGCCAGGTGTAATGCCCAACAACGTCAACAACATGATCTGAATTAGTCAATAGAGATCCGCACGACGAGATACTTCGCTGCGAGATTAATTCTGATTTATAATTGATAAGTAAGATTGAGAATGATAATGTAATACAGTAGTAACAATAATACACCATCATCATCATGTCATCATATCATATCACATCATAATCCTGTCCATGGCTGTCTCTCATGACCATCGCAAATAGGCAGAAGCAACAACTACAGCTAGACAACAACATTGAACAAGATTTGTTCTAATATAGCAGTACATGTCCTGCTGTTGCTTGAACACTGCAACCAACGCATCTCATAGCAACTGTACTGTAGTTCCACTTGAAGAGATGGATGTCGTGAGATACACCTACAGTATCCACAGAATGGAAGTGCTTCTTCTTCTTCTTCTACTTCTTTTTCTTTAATTGTCTTTAGAACGAATCAATTCCAAAGCAGCGCGGGCTTCATTGGCTTGTCCTTCTGTCAAGACAACGCCCTTGGCAGTGAGCAGCAGGTCGAAGTCGATCTTAGCTCGATGCCAATCTCTCAGACAGCAATAGAGGCGACCACGTCGGAGGCGACCCTCCACATGATTTGGTTTGAAGGCTAAAATGCGCTGCAAATCTCGTAAAGCGGATGAGAAATCCTGCAAAGCACAAAATACTCCCGCACGCTCCAACAACTGTCCCCTCAGCACATCATAAAGCAGCTTTGAAGAGGATGGAAGGAAGAGGGGAAGACTTACAGCATCGAGATCTTGTGCATTCCTCGAGACCAAATCATTGAAGCTGTCCAGCGCATTTTCCAGTCGCGGTGGCAAACAAGCCATGCACAGCAAGGCATTCAACCGTACCAATGCCACAGATGACTCGGGTAAGATGGTAAAGGCTTCATTCAACCCATTGAGAGCTTCTTCATAACGACCTAGTCGACCTCGTGCACAGGCAATGAGTCGAAAAGCTTCTTCTTGTGGATCTCTTGCAGCCGCTGTGATGGCTGACATGGCGCATCGAATGACCTCCTCATAACTGGCCAAGATATAGTGACAGTGACTTTCTACAAGCCAGCTGGTCACTAGCTTCTCTTGCCAATCCTTCTCCACGTGGTGTTGGTGTTGTGGATCTTGTGGTACCAGCAAGGACAGCAGCTGACGCTGTCGATGACAAAGTGGCACGACTTGTACATATTCCCCCGCTTGAAACCTCTCTCGACCTTCTTGCGTCAGCCTTCGTAGTTCATAGCTAGCTTGTAGAAGGTCACGGATAGCTGCGAATCGTTGTCTGCCTTGTATGCCACGAGTGACTGCCTGGATGCGCACCGCGGCGGAAGTGAAGGCCTCGGCATTGCGATGGATGCGTAGCTCAAGTCTTTGAATGAGTCGAATCTGTTTCCCAGAGGTGGCAAGTTCTTCACGATATCTCTCAGCGGGTGTGAGTTGTGACTGGATAGCCTCCAGCTTGTGTCGGTAGGAATAGGAAGGTCTCCATACTCCTTCTTTCTCTTGACTAAAGCGATTCTCTAAGCGATGAGAAGGTAAAGGAGGACGATAGATGACAAACTCGTCCTCTTCAGGCTTCGGTAGAGGACCTGTTAGTATGCTCTCCATTCCATCACAGCAATACGCCGTTTTTTCAATCCCAACAAGCCATCACACAGCATGAACTATTATTGTTTTGCGTGGTGCGACTCTCAATGGTCTTGTTATGGTCTTGTACCGCAGTGCACATGTTAGTAGCAGTAGTAGTAAATGTTTGGGTAATGGTCAGTTAACTTGGTTAATATAATAGCTTCTTAATACATTATATTTACATCAAAGACAGGAGTGGTTTAGTCTAGGAGTTGTTGTTGTTATTGTTGTTGTTATTGTCTGGTATGGGGTGACTCTTGGAGGGCAATGACCTCGCTAAGGAGAATTTGGACAATCCAACCCCACCGCCTCCTCCTCCTTGTACAGCTTGTGCAGAGTTAGTTTCAAGTGGAGGGAGCTGTCCAGTACTGGCACTCATCATCACTCCTGATGGCATCTGCTCCTCTTGCTTCATCTCCTTCCACCCCCCACCACCAACAGTTGGTAACATACGAGCACTCTGACTCATCATTCGGACTCTCCTTCCATCGTCTCTCTCAGGTGACGATACTCCAAGAGCATTGGCACTGTGAGGTTTGGAAGGATTCTCTTCAGCGCCAAGGCTGCTATCTCCATGTCTGCCTGCTCGAACACTGCGAGATTTGTAAGCCTTCGCCTGCTGCATGTTAATCTCAGAGGCATCAACGAGGAGTCTGTGTCCACAGTAGAGGCAGTTCGTGCCGTGCAGGTCTTGCTTGCGTTGGCAGTGTCCACATACCACATAATTGTACGGCCCGAGCTGGAGAAGGAGATTATGGACTAATGCTTGGATTGTTTCGGACTGCAAGGCAGCTCGCACATAGATATCCTCTTCTTCCATCTCCTTCTTGCGTTCAGGACTGGCAGGAGAAGGTTGAGTTCGCTTCTTGTTCTTGCCGCCTTGTTGTTGCTGAGGGGTGAGGGAGAGAATGCTTTCCAATCCGATCATCACCAAGCGTCTCGCATTGCGATCATGTCTTTGGGTTGCAGCTAGCAGACATATCAAGACACCTTCTATCACCTTCTCCACGTCTTCTTGGTAGATATTCCTTTCCATGACACTGTCCAGGACCTTACAGAGCACTTGCACACCATCGCGATAGTGGAACTGAGACTGATTGTCGAAATTGTTAACCAACAGGTTACGCAGAGACCAAAGGGCAGGTAATAGAGAGACAGCTGGTTCGTCTGGATGATTTGCGATGGCAAGCAAAGAATCCAAACCTCCCAGGCTGGAGATTGTCTTTTGCATATCCTCCATTGATGTGATTGCTCCTGCACCTGCTCCGCCTCCAGTCCCACCAGTGGTAGTACTTGACAAAGGTGGAGCAAGAGTATTGGTGGACTGTCGATAGAGATGTTCGCCCATCTGCTCTGCCGCGACAGCTCGTACCAAAGGGTCGCTGTGGCTTGCCAGTGCGACGACGCGTTCAATAGGCAAAGCCTCTCGCTTTCTTGCCAGCACTTCCTCAGGAGTGATGTCCTCCAAGTGACTTACCACCTCCCGACCCAATGTTCTAATCTCCTCCACTTGATGTGCTTGCAAAGGAACCAAGATGTCAATACCATGCTCCTCGTACATGACCTTTCGATTGGCATGATGTAGACAGAGATTAGACAGAACCTCGAGCACATATTTGGTGATGTTATTGCTATAGGAAGGAGGAGAGAGATACGATAGAAGCACTGGAATCATCCCTGCCTCCTGTCCTAAGAACAAGGCGATACGATCGAGGTAGGACAAGGATAATAAGATACGCAGACAACCTTCCAAGATGGGCGAGCAGTCTTTGTTTTTGAGGTAGAAGAACAACGTCTCCAATGCTTGGTCAATCTCCAAGAAGCGAATGCGATTGGCTGTATTGTAATAGACCATATTCCCCAAGAGTACAGCGGCATGAATGCGAATGTTCTCTGTGTAGTAAGGCAAGTTAGAAATGAAGAGGTAGTGAGTGACTTCGGTCATGAATCGACCTGCTCGCTCCTGATTGGGAGGGTAATACATGAGATTAGACAGAGCCCATAGAATATTGCATTTGACAATATGGTCTTCATTCTCTAAGGCCAAAAACAAAGCTTCAATCCCTCCCAACTGACCAATGCGATGTCGTAGTTCACTACTTTGGGAGATGTTACCCAAGATCAAAGGAATATACCGTTTACATTGGATATTCGAGGCAGCACAGAGTAAGATGAGATTGTTGATGACAGTCTCGTTGAAAAACGGAAGTGTCTCGAGGGTAGCATAGCGGGAGATGTTTGTCAACAACTCTGCTGCATTGGCTTGGATCTCATCGCCTTGATCACAATCCAAAAGGTTCTCATTGTTCTTCGCGTGATACAAGACATGAATAGCTCCATCAATACCATGGGATTCAATGAATCGATGGCAGTTGACGTCGTGGTAGGAAGTGAGATTAGCCAAGGCAGCAGTGACAGCCTCGAGTACATCTGCGATAGGCACAAACATCAACTGAATCAAAGGAGGAATCAACTGTAAAGCACCAAAGAGAGACTGGCCATATTCATTCTTATACGACAGGTTAGCAATGGTAATAGCAGCGTGTGTTTGAATCTCTACATCTCCTCCTCTCTGAACCATTAGCAACAAAGCATAGAGTGAGAGGTAATTAGACAAGATGTCTGTGTGATTCGAAGGTTCATAAGAAGAAACAGCAATGGCCAATGCGGCGCTACGAGAGATGGAAGTTGATAGGTTGAGATTGTCCATTCTTTCCGCTGTCGTCGTCCCCAACAACACGAGGTCATTATGACCATTTCCTTCAATTAATGGATTCTTTCTCTTAGAATGAGATAACTGAGTGACAACTTCTTCAATACGTTGTAAGTTCTCTAACACAAGATCTAATCGAGTATTACCAGGCTCTTGAACATTTCTTTCAATAATCTCTTGTAATTCTTCTATAGTGAAAGAGAGTTCTTTGTTTTCTGCAATGGAGAGTTCAAATAGAATGGGCAACACTTGGTCTCTGATATTGAGAAGCTTCTGATTGGCATAGCTAGGACCTTCACGTCGTTTATTTGCACGTAATGCCCATTGCCTACGCTGTTTGATGTAAGTACGCAAAGACAAAGGATTAGATCCTCCTCCTGCACCAGCTGTGAGTTGTAGACGATTACTTCCTCGTAGATTGTTATAAACAGAGACAATGCTATTGACATTACTAGTCTTATTGAAGATATCCCATCCTGTTTGATAGATATTGCTCATATCGAGCTGATCGATATTCTCCTCTTCGTCTTCTAGTTCTGTGACTTGTCCCTCACTATGTTTGGTGATGGACATAGCGGACTGCTGCTGCTGCCGCTTTGCGGTGAAATCTAATGCCTTTGTGCGCAGATCCTTCCAGTAGGTCAGCGCATCCCACACAAGGATTCTTCTCTCTACGAACGAATTCCACCCAATATTACCCAAGGCCTTGGCGGCATAGTATTTAATCGAGTGGTTGCCATATCGACAGAGGATAGCCAGTAGTTGAGGTGTGTGGTAGACTGCCAGTTGGTCATTATATTGAACATTTGCTCCTGCCAGATTAGCAATCCTTGAGACAAAGAACTCGAAGAGAAGGTCAATGTTAGTGGACAAGGTAGTCACAGTGAAAACTTGCTGGTAAATCTCTCTTTTCAATTTCTCCTTCTCTTGCTTGTTCTCATTCAACTTCTTGCGACTCATAATGATTGTCTTCTGAATGACATCATAAAGGTATCTAATCAATCCTTTCTGACTGTGTAGGATGAAATAAAGGTTGGCTGAATGCTGTCGCTCTTTACGTAGTGATGATCGAATCTGATCAGCCATCAACTTGCTCTGAATTACAATCTTCTCATTCTCTTCCATAGTAATCTCTAACTTCGCTGTTAGTTGTTGTAAAGATGTTTGTAAAGTGTGAATGAATGCCCAGAGGATTTTGATCTTTTCATTGTAAATCATCTGCTGGGAAAGCAGATCTTCACGAATCTTTTGACATTCCTTTGATAATGAGATAACATTACTTTCTAACTCTTCAAGTCTATGATTAGTTTGTTCACGATAATTATGAAGAAAATCTCGTAATGAGGTTAAGATAATCTGTGTGTTGTTATTCAATGCTTGTGTTTCTCGCTCATGTAGAAGAAGATGATTGTCCATTTCTTGGCGAATTAAGATTTGCTCACTTTGATAGCGTTGTAATTGCGGAGTAACCTCGCTCTTCTTCTTTTCATAGTCAAAACGATACTTCTTGACCATTTGCAAACATTGAAAAGTCAGATATTGTGCTCGCTCATAGTCACTGTATTCGACGAATCCATCGCGTAGACTCCATTGCTCGTAGGTATGACTTTGATAGAGGGTATTAATCAACATGGTCTGACTCTTTCCTGTTGAGCGTGTGAACTCATAAATCATGGCAATCTTCTTGTCCAATAGATCACATCGTTGTTGAGCTTGTTCGATTTCGGGACTCTTCCAGATCTTCTTATCATGATAGGCTTCTTTGAGATCCTCTATGGTGTCCACACCTTCGTCATCGCCTTGTGCTTCTACCAGTTTGTACTTGAGAAGATCATTATAAGTCTGTGTGGCATTCACTTTGAAAGTGATGATCAAGGAGTCGAAGAGGAAACGCTGTTGAATGATCTCAATGGAATGGTCGATACGATGGACTTCATGGGAATAGAAAGCTTCTTCTTCTGTGATAAGATGTCGCATCTTGAGTCCTTCTTGAACTAACAGGGTTTTCACGGTGTAGATTTCCAGACGAAGCAGCTTTAATTGTCGAGAGCATTGGTCTTGAATGATACATTGATCAAAACCAGAAGAAGACGATGAAGAAGCAGGGAGAGGAGAGGTAGAGGCATTGCCAATGTGACCACTACTACCAACACCACCACCATTGCTACCATTAACATGAGGAGAAGAAGTGACATGTGCGGCAGGATATTCCAAGAGATATCGTCGAGCATTCAAGAGCTTATTTAACTTCTGTTTCAATGCCTGGATATGATTTTGTTGCCGTTGAAACTCCAACATGTACTTCAAGACCATTACCTTATAGTTTGCCATTGACCTTTGATGTAATAGTAGAAGATCTTGCATGCTTTGGATGTCCAAGTCATACCCACGGAGCTCTTCTTCAAAGTTCTCTATTCGTTCCACGAGATGGTTATATTTCAAGAAGATCTTACGACTATCCTTGCAAGCTTTGTTGAGATTCTTGTTTCTTGTCTCTTCAAGGTCTAAATAGTGTTGATGATCGACCCGATAGAGTTCCATGAGATGCTCACGGCGTTTTAGTTCTTGTTCTCTCTGATTGTCTAGGATACTATTCCTTGCCTCACGAGCTTTGTTGATCTTAAGCAGTTGTCCTTGGTTTGGATAGAAGGGCTCTGGTATACGAATACCTCCGCCTCCACCGCCGCCAGTGCCTCCTTCATTGCCTTGACCTGGCAGAATCTCCTTCCCATCGCATTGCCCTTGCTCGATCTGCTCTATCAACGTCTTGAGCTGATCATTGGGGATAGCTTTCTTCTTCTTGCCTCGACCATCCAGCTGAGGCGGAAGATGGACCATGGGGACGTAAGGCACAGGACCGAGATCTTCGAATTCAGGTTCCTTGGGCTCTGGATGAGGTCTTCTGAGATCAGCAACAGCCTTTTGAATAGAAGTAATTTGATCTCGTAAATCCGTAGCTTGGAATGTTAGCTTTTTATGCTGGTTTCTATTATCAGAGATCAAACGATTCAAATAGTCTTGTTTCTGTTTAATCAAGTCATCCAGGTTGTGCTTGCGATCTTCCAATTGACGAGAGAGAGATTGAATTGCAACTTGATGAGTAGCAATTTTCTTCTCTAAAAATATTTTGGCATTTGTGAAATTGGGTAAAACCTAACAAAAGACACCAATCAAACATATAGTATCACAATGAATTATTATTGCATGGCCTGTAGTGGCAAAAAGTGTAAAACCGCAAGCAGCGAGACCCACCTTCAATGCCTTGGGATATTGATGTTGACCATATCCATAGCCATCTAACATGAGTTGTGACGATGATTCATCCATGCTGACTGTAGAGGCATCTGCCGACGGAGCAGTTCCTGGAGTCGATGGCGGTGCAGATATCTTTGCATCTCCTCGAAGCTCACTGACTGCTTTTTCCCAGTCCTCTCGGTCATTGTCATGGTCTGCATCTTCTTCATCCTCAACTCCATTCCTGTTTATGACCAAGTCATCGTACTGGTTCAAGAGTTGTTTAGTTAGTGGCTGGTGCTGCATATCGTTCTTGTTGTTAAAGCGATGACTGCTATGATGAGAAGTATCCGTAACCTCTCTGTTACCAGGAAGCAATTGCTCCAATCGCTTCAAGTTGTAAGGGTCTTGTTTATCGCGAATTTCTTCCACAATTTCCTTCCAAATAAGCTTCGCTCGTAATTCAATCTCTATCTTACAGACCTCTTGGTGGTCGTTGTTATACAAGGGGAAGAGCAAAGTGATCCATCGATTGAAATTACCACCCACGAGACCATCCAAAGCATGACTTCCCTTGCCGACATAGAAGTGTTCAACACTATTTTGCTGTTGATCAATTAGCTCAATCATAACTTCATGCAATTGCAAATCATTGATCGAAACACTTTCTGGAAAAGTAAGAACAGGGAAATCAAGACTCTTGGGCACGATAGGCATGACCTTCTCGGACTGCTTCATCATTGAACCAAAGAACAACTGTACGTAGTATAGGCTTCCTTTGAAAGGAGAAGCGGCTCTCTCAAATTCAATTCTCAATTTCCGCATTTCCAGTTCCGCTTCCATAGTTCGATGAGTACTCACCTCTTCCAGCTGCGTTTGCAAAGAGACGGAATAACTTTGATCACGCAACGCAAGCAATCGTTTGACTTCTTCTTGATTGAGTTGATGTTGCACGACTTCTGTCATGAGTTGTTGTGATTTCCACAAATGAAATGATTGCATAGCTGGATTGTCGTCTAGATGGCGTATGGAAGATAAGTAACCATGTGCTTCATCTCTTTCAACAACTTGTCCATGTGGTGTCTCGTACTTCACGACCGTCTCATCATGCGGACGTGGAATGGGCAATAATCCCATATTGTTACTCTCATAGTCTTTCATCAAACCTTCAAAGCATCGATCTAACTTGTCTTTAGAACATCCCAGAAAGAAATTGCATGTTAACCACTCGTCATCATCATTCGCTTTGCCTCCTCCATGCATGACATTCTTTGCCTTTATGTCTGTATAGAGGGAGTAGAGATGATTTGACTGGGCAGTACTGCTTTCCATCTGCAGATTATTGAATCCACAAAAGATGGCAAAGTTTACGAGGTCATTGGTAACGTTGGGCATCATCGGGGTATGATCAGCCTCATGATCATCCAAGGGTAACTCACTAAACAAAGTGGTGCCAATTGCTGTTGTCACGACTGTTTCCAAGTCATCCTCGTCTCCAAAGGTTAGTCTAGTCCCGGCACCTCCAACCACTTTAGAAATGTCTGCTGTACCTTCTTCATCATCAGACCAATCATCATCTTCGTCTTCTTCACCATCCAGAGGGAGCAGGCTATGTCCCATGTTCTTCCTCTTCTCTTCATCATCTTCCTTCTCCCCGTCTGCTGTGTAAGTCGCTGATTCTCTACTTTCTAGAATAGCAGAGGCTGTTGCGTCTTCTTCAGCAGTTTTGTCATCTTCTTGTAGTGTTGCTTCATCACCTTCTCCACCCTTTTGTTCTGATTCTCCTCCATCAGCTACAGCAGCAGTGGCAGCAGCGGCTTGTTCCTTTTCAATCCTTCGCTTTTGCCTCGCAGCTTCACGTTGCTTGGCTCTTTCTTCTAACAACTGCTTCCTCTTTTCAATTCGCTCCGCCTCCCTCGCTCGTCGTTCTTCATTTTGTTTCCGCACACGTGCCACTTCTTCTTCTCGGATTTTATCAACAAGGACTGCAGAGAAATCCTTCAGATTCTCTCGTGTCTTTTCCAACTTCACCTCAAGCTTTTCTTCTTTCAATGCTAACTGCTCTACCATACCTCGCAGTTGATCGGTAGTCACCTTCTGAAGATCCACTTCTATCAACCGCAAGTCTTCAAACAAGTCCTCAGGAAATGTCCGTACCGCTTGATCCTGTAAGAAGCTTCTTTGCTCTGCTCGGAACACTTCAGGATCTTTATCGCCACTAGCTATGAAATCTGGATTGATTTGATTGGCGAGCATTTCCACGGTCTCGATGTCGTACTGGTACTGCCACAGGTTCTCTCCTTCCTTTTCTTCCTCTTCGCCTTCCTCCTGAAGCAACTGAGCTAACTCTTCCGGTGACATGTTCTTTCGCTCTTTCTCCTTTTTCTTCTTTTGTTCTGGTGTGAGAGGGTTCTCAAGACGTTCTTTGCGTTTCTTTTTGATAGCAATATGGCGAGTGATCTTCTCTTTGATGAATGCCAAGACTTGTGATGCAGCTTGTGACACTTGTTCCTCCTTACTCCGACCTCTTGGTAAGCGCTTGTATACTGCAGGTGGTAGTAGACTTTCTTCTTGGGTGACTTTATGCTTGTAATAGATCTGTCCCTTCGAGTCTGTGCAGAGCTGCCATTGGCTCTCTTCCGCCTCTTCCGAGCTAATCAGATTGCCCATTTCATCTCGACCTGGTGGAGGCTGATAACTCATGATCTCTGGAGCTTCCCACATAGTCTGTCCATTCTTGCTGTGCTCGAAGAAAGGTCGGCCATAGTCGTCATACTTGATCTGCCACATTCTTGCTTCAGACACATTCGCACGAATCTCGAGTGACAAGGCAAGATTGGCATTTTGCTCTTTAGCATAAGTCAGACGCTTCTCCTTCTCTTCCGCAGAGAGAGCTCGTGACTTCATGAGGAGGGTAGGCATGAGATGATCATCTGGCCAGAGGGCAGCGAGGTCACGCCGTTCTTGGGCACGTGCTGCTTTCTCTTTCATCAGAGTCACGATAGTATCAGCTAGCTTCTCTCTCATAGGCTTGACTAAACGCTCCACTTCTTCTTCAATGCCTTCAGACAGTCTCTCCACTTTCTTCGTTTTGTCCTCCAATTCCACCGTCAGCACTTTGATTTGAGCCTGTAGATTTCCGATCGTCTCTTCCTGCATTGCCACTTTAGCTTGCAATTGTGCAATCACAGCTTTCACTTTCTTTAGGAAAGAAGCTTTTAATTGGATGCGTTCACTAGTTTTGGTGATGACGGCCAAACTCGACATGATCTGCTCACACTGTGCTGCAAAGAAATGTTGTACATCCAACACATTGAGAAAGGTCGACTTAGCACCATCTTTCCATTGCTTGTCCACGGATCGTAAGGCATTGATCTCAGTCTTGATCTTGTTGAGGGAGAGCTCGCTTTCTTTCTTTTTGAGTTCCAATTGTTTGTATTTCGCTTTCCAGTTGTTAATCTCTTCCTCTAATCGAGCAGTCTCCTCTGCATAAGCAAAGTTAGCTTCATCATTCTCATCATCCATTGCTATAAAGACTGGAGCGTGTGTGTCTTCCTTTGTTTTCGGACTTGTCTTGATGATGTCTAGAAAACGCTCCAACCTGTTTCTCACTTGGCATAAAACAGTTTTTCCACCGGTTGACAGTTAACTTACTAAGGGATGGGAGTGCATTCGCTCAGCTGGGCCTCGAAGAGAAGGAGAAGGAGAAGAACATTTCTCGCCGCTCATCAACCCTCTCCTTTACCACGCTCAAGGTATCACCTGCTTATTAGCTGACATGAAGTCTAATAGCAACAATGGTAGTGGGAAGTTGAATATTCTCATTCTCGCGGTGATGAGGTTTAGTGACAAACGAATCATTGCCTCCTACCATCGCAGTAAAGAGATCACTATTGAAGGTCTGCGAGAATGTGTGGCAGGGAATGCTAGTATTCAAGCAGGCAAACGATACTCCAACCAAGGCACATCACAATCTATTCACTATACTCTCGATGCTCAAGGCAGAGTCTTCGCGATGGTGTCTGCCATCGACTACAGCCCACGAGTTGCCTTTGGTGCTCTTGATGAGCTACAACAGTTATTCAACAAAGAACTAGGTATTCGTGCGGCTTCAGCGATGGAGAACGGTTTGTCCAAGTCTGCACAGCCCATTTTTAATCATATTTTTGAGAAGTAAGTACTGCCTCTGCTAGTCTCTCTCTGTCTCTCTGTCTTCTCTGTTGAGGCTCACCGCCTCTAGGAATGAGATTTGAGCATGGTGGATGTAAATCTCCCTCCCTGTGGACTTACCTCAGTCGGCTTTACTAACTTGCTGTTGTTGTTGTTGTGTAGATTCAACAATCCCGCCAATGTAGATAAGCTCACAGCGGTACAGGAGAAAGTAGATGTTGTCAAGACGACGATGAAGGAGAACATTCAGCAACTTCTCTTGAACGAGGAGAAGTTGGAGCGTATCGAGACAGCTGCAGAGGCGCTGAACGAACAGTCCTCTGCCTTTAAGTCGAATGCCAAGCAGCTGTCAGACAAGATGTGGTGGAAGATGTGGAAGATGCGTCTTCTCGTGGGCGGTCTCATTATTGCAGTTCTGGTTGTCCTCATTGTACCCATCGCTGTGACAAGCAGTAAGAAGAAGAAGTGATTGTTGTAGGTGACAGGTTTTCATCGCTAGATGACCCATTCATTCCCACATCTTCCCTTTAAATGTAAACTATATCAATCATAAAGATAAAACCATATAGATCTGAAAGAGACTGATTGTAAAAATTATCATTGCAAAGTTCTTTCTGTGAGCTACACCTCTCTCCTTATACTGTACTGTAGCTGGTTGCCTCCTGGACCACATCTAACTAACATAACCTCTTCAATGTGGCCTCTATCTATCCAACATGAATTACGTCAACTAGCATTCAAGCCATAGACTATCGCGATCAAACACGGCTAGACTATTATTGCAGGACATAATTTAGTCGTAGACCGCATGCAGCTGTACAGCAGTCCCGCAGTCCGCCAGACCAGATTTCCAAATCCCGGAAATCAACACTCCACCGGACGGATAAATCGACATCGAGCGAATGAGTCCATCGGACCAGGTGGACAGTGTCACTATTGGCTAATTTTATTGGGGGAATACGCCGTCAAGAGATGCACTAGATATCAAATGTGGTGCCCCATATGAAGAGTGGAATTATGAAAGAAGAAGAGATACAGAGGACATACATTGGCTAATTTGTTACATGCTAATAATAGAGAATCGGTTAGAATCTTTACTATTTTGGAGGGGATTATAACTTTGTTGTGCAGAAACATCAACATGTTCGCACCCTTCATTATACACTCATGGACGAGTTTTTCTATTGTCTAGAAGATCCAGATATTTCCTTGCACAATCCAACGAATTCTCAAGCTTGCTTATGCTTGTTGGAAGAATCTTCATACAGTCACTCACTCATTTGTCATATGAAGGGAGGAGATACAACAGCAAATATCTGCGAGCCCACTCATTCACTTCTCGTCTACTTCTAATTGAACAGGCATGATGATGACACACACCACCAGAACACCACTTTGCTACAAATCAATAATACTACCACAAGCGTAATTCCGCGGAACAATCCAAGCCGAAAAATTACATCAAGTACAGTCGAACTTCCTGTGCGTTCATCCCGCACCGCGACACGCCTTATCAGTTATCTCCATAACATTGGTCCAAACTTGAGAGCCATTCCTCTCAAAGCATGGTTAGAAAGAAGACATTACCCCACATATAACCCAGTGACAAATAACACAAACACAGAAACAATCCAAGTTGGGAGAGGAATCGAAATCCAACAAGCAAGAGGAATCGAAAGCCACCAAATTAGAAAGGCAATGATAGGGAAGAACAAGAAACAACTCTGACTAACAAAAAATAAATAGCTTTGAGTGAGAACAGCTCTTCTAAAGTGTATGGTTTAATCAGATATATAAATACTAGCAAATCAGAAAGAAAAAGCTCTCCGTGGTAATGGAATCAGGGAATAAAATGCGATATAGGAAGAACAGGAACAGCAGCAGGAAATCAACCTCTAGGAGAGAATTTCGTATATTGTGGAATCGTTGTTGCGTCAGGATAATCCGATCTACGGTTATTATCCAACGCAAGGTGCACACCAGTAGCCAACGCCATCTGAGCATTGGCATCGAGACGATAAGGCGTATGAGGATTAATCTTCTTCATCCAAATACGCGCTTTGAAAGCAGAGAAGAGATCGCGTACAAGCTCTCTGAAATCCACTCTGCTCTCAGCATGATAATAAATAGTCAATTTATGACGATCAAACTGGTACTCAGCATCTTGAATGATAAGGGGTAATCGATAGGTATGATGGGCTAACTCTCGACAGAACTATCCAAAACAAGAACAAGCTAATAAGAGGAAATCCAATTGAAAAAATCAAGATGAGGAGCAAACAGTACCTGCATGACATTTTGTTCATCGTGATATTTCTCGACAAGCTGTTGTCTTTCTGTGGAGGTGGCAGAGCGAACAATACGACCAATAGTGCTATCTTCGTCATCCACTGCCGTCTTCATCATATATCGACGCTCAATGAAGGTCTTCATGGGAAGAATTTCCGTAACAATGCCAACATCTTCGCCGCGATCAGCTTCGACCACCACGAACTCACCTACTGCCGTAGTTGGAGAGGCTTGACAACCAAGAATGTAGAAGCGAATAGTCCCCTTGAACTGCACCTGATAAATGCGCCCATTAGACTGAGGAGGCGCACCGAGTACGGATCCTCCATAATGGGCGTTGTATGGGAGCGAGGCAGGAGGGGAAGGTAGAAAGTGGCCAGCACCACCTCCATAAGCTTGAGATGGGGGTATCGGAGCATACGGTCCGTTGTTTCCATTACGGCCTTGACCTGCAAAAGAACTAATGTTCTGACTAAAGCCAGCCGAGGAATTATAAGAAGCATCACCAGGAAAGCGAGAGCTCATAGGATGAGTATAACCATGAGAAGACATGCTGCTCCCCCGATTTACAGAAGGCATTGAGTGAGTGGAAGGGAAAGATGTTGTCATTGGACGTTGAGCACCTCGAATTTGAGCAGGTTGAGAGGATGATTGAGTCATACGATAAGCAGAACTATCCACCGCACCAGGCAAAGATCGGTCATTGAATATCCTGCCCATGCCCATCATCATCTGCTGTTGCTGCTGTGATTGAGGCTGAAATTGGCCTTGTTGTGTGAATCGAGGTGATACCTGAAGAAACAAACAAAACAGCAACAGTTAATATGGAATGACTACTTCATCAAACAAAAATCCAACTTACCTGGTCAGCCACTGGAAAATGACTGGGCTGTCGGAATCCTGTATTAACTCTAGCCCCAGCGCTGGCAGCATTCATTGAGGGATGGGATCCAGTCTCAAACATGTTCGCCAACAAAGCATCATTGCGAGCATAGACAGCAGAAGGTGGAAGTCCAAGCATTTCGTAGTTTGTCATGACATCCTCAGCAGGTCGAGATAAAGGACTTGATGATTGAGACAGACTGCTTTCAACGCCACAGAATGGAGAAGAGCTGGTTTGGACAGTTGTTGTTCTCTCTCCCTGGAAAACCTCTGTCTCAGCCATGGAAACACTAGAAGGAGCAAGTGCAAGTGCAATTGGAGATGATCGACTTTGCTGAACCTCTGGCTTAGGCTCTTCTAAGGCGCAAAGTTCTTGTTGCAGAGGAGCAACGTCAAAGAAGGAAGCACCATCCCCCACTACCTCCTTGCTTAACACCTTCACGTCCATGCCATGATCGCGGTGAATGTGATGGCGATGATCTTCATGGAAGCTGCCTTCTTCACCTTCTGTCTCCCCACTTTCCGAGGAGGCAGGACTCCAAGACTCCTTATGAATTAGACCAGGAGGAGGAAGATTGATATGGCTAACAGATGGAGAAGAGTTCTCCATGTTAGCAAAAGACACAAAGGCTTCAACGCCACCACTACCAAATGAAGTGGTTGAGAGAGGTGCTCGAGAACCACCCGCTGATTGTGGAGAACTGTGGGTGGATGAAGACATTGTAAAAGATCGATTTGAAAGAGATTGTTAACAGTCGTACTAGTAATGATTGGGTTCAGATATGATGATGACAGACTGTTCAACACTCTTCAGTGGCGGAACAAGAAAAGAACTAGACGGGAATGGAACAGGAGGCAATTTTCCATATCAAAACAGTTTTGGTGCACTACTGGGTGCGTTGGCCGTGTTTCTACAGAAACTTCTTCGGGGGAAGTCTCTCTTGAGTGAGCTCTTCCTCGATCACTTCCTGTCGCCCTCCCTCGACCACTTCCTGTAACGTGGCAAGATGTTCAAGAGGGAGTGCACCCCCCACCCGCCTCTCCCTACCGGAAAATGAACAAACACCTGGAGACTGTTCTTTAAGAAAACGCACTTTTCCATCATTTTCCTCACATTTTCCATGGACACTTTGGACTTGATAGATGGATCAGCTGATGATAGACTAGGAAGGGTTCCTAGGTCTAGTGGTGGCAGATCTAGTTTGAGTACTGTAGTTAGTGGAACATGTTGCTAAATAAGGAAGAAGAAGAGTTAGCTATTTCTAAGCTAATCGAATTAATTCGATTTCCAACAGTCAGTGCTGCAGCTCCTTTGGATGGGAGTTATGATGCTTGCGCCAACTGGTTGGAGAAAGAACTTCTGGCTATTGGACTGGAAGCTTTCATCTTACCAGAATCTCTCCCTCATAAGCCAATAGTAGTTGGTACCTGGAAAGGTTCTAATCCTGAATTATCAGCGATTGTCTTGAATAGTCACTATGACGTCGTACCCGTTTTGGCGGAATATTGGACTGTGCCAGCTTTTGAAGGATTTCGTCAAGAAGATAGAGTCTATGGCCGTGGAACACAAGATATGAAGTCCGTCTGTGCTCAATATCTCGTGGCTATCCAGCACTTGAAAGATCGTGGATTCCAACCTTCTCGAACCATTTATCTGACCTATGTGCCAGATGAAGAAATTGGAGGTCTCGATGGAATGAACATCCTCCTTAAAAGTCAATGGTTTACAAGTATCAAAATAGCGTTAGCTTTGGATGAAGGACTGGCTAATACTGGCGGTGGCTACTCCGTTTTCTATGGAGAACGTTTGCCTTGGTGGATTCATTTCACAGCCACTGGCAATACTGGCCATGGAAGTCGATTCATCGAAGGCTCAGCCATCCAACAGGTTATTGACGTTTGCAATAAGGCATTGGTGTTTCGTCAAGAGCAACAGGATCTGTTACATGGCAAGGGTGAAACAGCTGGATGTAGTCATTGTATTGCACGCAAGAAAGCTCGCACTCTAGGAGACGTCACATCTTTGAACATTACCATGCTACGAGCTGGTGTCTCTGCGGGTGGAAAAGATATCATCAATGTCCTTCCTCCAACAGCAGAAGCGGGGATGGATATCCGCATTTCACCTCATATGGATCCTGCTCATGTGCGTAACATGTTGGATGGCTGGTGTCAAGAGGTTAACAAGAGCACGACAGGTCTTACAGAAAACCAAGGACTGAAATGGGAGCTATTCCATGAGGCTTTGGACCGACATGCTATCACAAAGACTGATGATAGTAACCCTTGGTATTCTCTCTTTGCTTCTGTCTTGAAGTCAACAATGGATGTTGACCTTGAGCCAGAAGTCTTTCCTGCTGCGACTGATAGTCGTTTCCTTCGTGCATTTGGAGTGAATGCGCTGGGATTCAGTCCCATTCGTCGCAGTCCTGTCCTCTTGCATGAACACAACGAGTACATCGAAGAGAAGGTCTACCTGGAAGGATGCACTGTTTACATTCATCTCATCCAAGCCTTAGCATCTCAAGGCGATCTTCCTTAAATTTGAAGTTGCATATCCACAATACATATGTAACCTTTCCAACTTCTAAAGGTCAAGTCTTTATATTACTAACTCAGACAACTGAGTGTCAAAATAGAAGATATATACAGAACACACAGTTCCTTCTTGCTCCAAACACAGTCCTAACAGATCTGCATCGAGTAGTTGCTCAAGTCGCTGCAGCAAGACGGCGTTCTTCTTGTTCCACCTCTGCCGTCTCTGTAGGTGTGGACTTCACCTCGTGTTTTGGAGCATCAGGGAGATCCAAGTGGGACTCAGGCTGTGCTATTTGAGAGTTAGGAAGAGCATCAACGGGGAGAGGAGGCGGAGAGATGACAGCGGAGGAGGTGCCCATGAGCTCCTCCAGCTCGGCTTCCAACTCCTCGCTGTCATACAGAGCACTTTGACCTGCTAACATGGCATTGATTTGATTCTCTACTTCAATGGCTTCATTGGTTTCTTCCAACAATGCCTCCACATCCTCGGGAGACATCTCTTTATGCATACGATTCAATGCTTCATTGCCACTTCGCAATGCTTGCATCGCTTGCACATTAATGGCCGTCCATTCCACATGATCGATCATCTCCATGACAGAGAGAAGCTCTTTATCGATCTTGGAGACTTCATCCTCCTTGAATCGCTTAAGCTTCAGCACAAGAAGAGCTCGATCGCGATGCTGTAGGCGAATCAGACCCTTCGCTTGTTCGGTCAGTTTGACAGCATCACCTTCCACCTAATGCAAGAGGAAGGTTGTGAGGAACAGATTGGATGGAGTTAGTTTTCTTTCTCATCTTCTTACTTTCTTCCGGTATTTCTTGAGTTTATCTCGAGCATTCTTTAGATCAAGGACGGCACGGTCTTTCTCTGTGATATCATCATTGCGAGGAGTGGATCGACCTCCTACAGATGAAGAAGAAGAGGAAGAAGGTGTCTTGGCTTTCTTCTTCTCTGCACGGTGGCCATTACTGC